>PVJO010002992.1:0-131516 GCA_004026905.1 Hystrix cristata
GAGACAGGGTCTCACTAATTTGCCCACACTCACCTTGAATGCAACCACCTGCCTCAACCTGCAGGGTAGCTGGGATTACAGTGTATATGTGTACTCTAGCTGGTGATCCTGTATTTAGACTATAATGCATCAGGTGGAGTTTTCTACCTGTGCGATCATGTTGGTACTCAAAAAAGTTTCAGATTTGGAGCACTTCAGATTTTGGATTTTCAGATTAGGAATGGGCAACCTGTACTAGTATTTATGGCATCAAGGGCAGTGACCCCGCCCCAGAGTGGGGTCAAATGACAAACTGGAAAACCACATCACTCCTGAGACCACGGCTCTGTCTTCTCCAACATGAAGGGGAGAGGAGGTGGGGAGAACAAGCCTCCGCTGAAAGGTGTGGGCAGGAGGCCTTCTGGGAAGCCTCCTCAGTAGGCACAGTAGAAAGCAACTTCGGGGGTCTCCTTGGCCAGTCATGACAGAGTGGG
Source organism: Hystrix cristata (assembly GCA_004026905.1). NCBI lineage: Eukaryota > Metazoa > Chordata > Mammalia > Rodentia > Hystricidae > Hystrix > Hystrix cristata. The sequence continues at coordinate 474 of PVJO010002992.1, forward strand.
GACAGGGAGTGGACGGGGCGGGAGGCAGGGCAGGGGTGTGTAAGGCGGGCTGTGAGTGAGAAGCCCTATGCCCTCCCCGGGTCAGCCGCATCTGGAGTGGTTTCTCTAGCAGACAGTAAAGAACTCGATTACATCCAGTTAACTGTGCTCTAAACTGATTATGCATGTGCCGGGCTAATGGATTACATTAGCAAGAGGAAAAATAACATGCAATCAATCTCCATTTACTACAGGCCACACCAGGGCCTCGAGAAAAAGTGACTCTCAAGCCACCTCCAAACCCCACCCTGAATCCACAGACTGAGGAAACCTGAAGAGAGAGAGCCCCCTGGGTGGCAAGAGAAGTTTATCTTAGTCACACCAAGGGACAAAAGAGCTCGGGGCGAGTGCTGGAATGATAATCCTGTGTCATCCAGGAGTGGGTGGGAGAGGTCCGTGCCATCCCCCTACCAGGCAGAGCCTCGGCAAGAGAGGGACATTCATTAACCAAGGACTAAGGAGACCACATGAATGACCTTTGGCTTGGCTGCTCACCCCCAGGGACGTCACTCAGGCACCTCTCCTTTGGGCGCTGGATCTCACCTTCCAGCCTGTATCCCAACACTTAGGAAGGACCATGTTTCACTTTTTGAACAGAAGTGTCCTGTCTCCGCCTTAACAACAACAACAACAAAAAGTAATCCCTGCACTCTGGGAGGCTGAGGCAGGAGCATCAGAAATGTGAGCCCGCCCTGGACAACTAAGCAATATGTAAGACCCTATCTCCAAAAATAAATACATAATTTTACAGGGCTGGGACAACAGCTCGGCAGAAAGGCCTTGGGTTCAACCCTCAGTACCAAACATACGTAAGGGCCAAGAGGACAAGCTACCAGAGTTGGTAGTGGAGGAACACACAGAGAAACTGCTTCTTTTATATCCACCCTATACTCCCGAAACACTGCACCCTGATTCTCTGGAGGTGATCCTTGGATGTGGTCTGGGGGGCGAGTGGGGAGGGTTACTGCCTGTGAACCTGCCCAGTTCTGGGCCCGTCAGAAGCATGGCCAAGTGCCTGGTACGCTCACAGTCAAGAGTGGCCAGGTGGAGGGTGCAGTGCAGAGTTAGCCACCCTCACGGGCATTTTACAATCTAAATGCCAACTTTTCCCTCAGATGCAAGTGGCCAGCTTCGGGCTATCTCTAAAGCACCCTTCATCAAATCGGCATGCAACCTGCAATGGCCACCTGGAGTCTTTTGTACAAATTGTACTCCGTGGGGTCCTCTGGAAATCATTTTTCCACTGGTTTTTCCATCAGATTTTCTTGATCATGTGGCCACCATCCTGTGGCCAGTGAAGACCTCCAATTTAAACTGAGTGCAAAGAGAATTTTCTTCCAGTAGCAGCACAAAGCTAAGCCACTCCAGTGAGAGTCTTGCTCACTTAATATACATGAGGTGGCTGCTCAGGGCCCTGACCTGCCCCATCATAACTGGAGTGAGCAGTCACTTCCAGAACATTCTGTCCCTACTACCTCACTCTTACTTTGTCTTCCTTTCCCTAAAACATTTTCTCACCCTTGGCACGCAAGCCTCCCACCACCCTGTGAACAAGCAACTGTAAAATGAATTACAGTCGCCTGGCAGAGACGAACATGGGCAAAGGATCAGAATTCTTCCTTAGGTGCAGCCTCCATCCGAAATCACTATGAGTAGAGAAGGGATTGTGCTAGCTCGGGATCAGCAGACGCTAAACACTGGTTGGCCCGAAGATGGGAGAAATGGTGTGAAAGGAGAGAGAGACAGACAATAACAGTGAGGGAAATGGAAAGAGAAAAAAAGGGAGTGGAAGGTATGTGGAATGAGGCTGGGGAGATTTATGGCGATTTGTACCTGATTGTTCATACTAAAGCCATTATGGGATGATTAGAGAAAAAGGTGAGGCTTTAAGTCCAGTGAAAATCAATAGAAACGTCTGGAGCAATCCTGCCATGCAAGTGAAAGGACTATTTACAGTATCTGGAGCCCCTCCCCACCATCACCGCCTATGAAGAGGACTGGGGGAGCCAGGTCAGAAAGGAGGGGTGGAAAGGAAACAAGGGGACAGGGGACAGAGGGAGAGGAGCAGGGCAGGAGATGCCTGGACACAGGAAATAATCAGCAGAAGGAAGATAAAGGGAACATAAGCATAAAACGGACACGGAAAAAACAGAAGAAAGGGCCCCCTTACTTGACCCTACTTTTCCTCACAGCATGTACCCCCTTGCAGCCGGCTATAGAATTTATTCATGGTGTTCATCACCTATCTCCCCCCAAAGGAAGGAAGCTCTATGAGGTAGGAATATTGGTGTGGGGGATCTGTTCTATGCACTGATGAAGGCACACACCTAAAAGAGTGCCTGGGATGCAGATGGTGCTCAATGTTGGCTGGATGAACCATACCAGGGGCATCCAGGAGAAAGAAACAGAAAAGAGACACGAAGGATGGAAAAGGACAACAAGAACCCGAAGGAGTCAGAGAATCACAGAAGCTGGTGGTGAGTCAGGAAAAAGCCAACTGTAAAGACAGTCAAGGTGGAAGGCAGATGGTACCTGGCTTTCGTAAACTAAACCTGCTCTCCAAAATGGGGCACCCCATAACAAGAACCTCAGCCACCAGGTAAAGCCATTGCCACATCTCTGCTTCATTGGGAAGTGACACCAAGCTCCCTTCCAGCTCTAGGTTGCCACACAGCTGCCAGCGGGAAAACGACAGGGATCAATGGTCCCCTCGCCAACACCCCACCACCTCCCAGGTACCAAATCGATTCAGCGCAGTGGAAGCGCCCAGCCCCAAGGAGCCAGCTCTTACCTTGTACAACTTCAGGCTGGCCTCATGCCTGGAGTTCACCGTGTGCAGCCGCAGCTTCTCCAGGCTGTTGGTGTAGTAGTCGCAGGCATTGCACTTGAGGTGCACAGGGTTGCCGATAGCCACACACTTGAGCCTCCACTCATTGGCCTTGCCGCCCTCCTTGATGTGGGCCACCAGCTGGTACTTCTGCACATGCTTGTCTGTCTTGCAGTGCAGCTGGAAGTTGGCCTTGAGCTGGGTGTTGTAGCGGCAGAGCTTGCACTGGTATGAGTCCCCCATCACAGCCTTCCACTCGTCCTCTGCGAGGCTGCGCTCCACGTTCATGTGCAGCCCCAGCATGTCCAGGTTGTCCGTCGTGAACTTGTTGCAGACAGCACACTGGAAGAGCTTCAAGGACGGGTCGTTGGTCTGGATGAAGCTCTCGCCCAGGTTCATCAGCTCCTCCGACACCAGCTGCCCGCCCCCGAGCCGCATGTCTAGGGGGATCTCACCGCCCACTGTGGGGAAGGACAGAGGAGGAGAATCAGAGGCCAAGCTCACAGCCCAGGAACCACCCGGCCCTCCACCACGCTCAGCCAGGCTCCAAAGAGAACAAGGTCACCCTACAGGTATCGCAAGGTTCTGCTGGCTAGAAAACAAACAAAGTCCACTTGTAGTGTTTGGATCTTTCCTATGGACACTGAGATTTGTGGAAGGCTTGTGTTTTCCTTCTTTAGGCAAAAAGCACATAGGAAAGGTGATAAAACACAGCCTTTTGAATTATCTCAATCCGTCCCCTCTCTTGGGATTTGAGAAAAGTTAGAAACTGGTATCATTCACTGGATAGAACAAAAACTCCAAACCCTCCAAAACTGGAAATGAATAGAGCTGCAATCTACAACACAAAGCCAGTATGACAGATCCAAACTGGACCCAGGATTCTACTAAGGCAGCACTAACAGAACTTTTGGTCATCATGGGAATGTTCCACAGTTATACTGTCCAAGTAGTAGTCACCAGCCACACGTGGCTAAGGAACACTTGGTGTGTGGGCAGTGCAACTAAGGAAGTGAATTTCTAATTGTAATTAACTTTAATTTCTAATTGTAATTAGTTTAGATAGCCATGTGCAACTAGTGTGTTGGATTGTGTAGCTCTACAAGCAAATGTCAATAATGATCTCTCTGTTCCTCACCACATGCCCCCTGGTCAAAATCCCACCTATCTACCAACTTCCCTTTTCTGATCCTCCATACCGCATGCAATGTAAATCCACTACAGGCCACACTCTCTATTCCAGTCACAGTTAACCATGCACAGAGCCACATCGGACCTGGCATCTGTTAGGATACAGCCTCTCCAGGGCAACAGTCCAGCCTTATCCTTGCTGACCACCCCCATCAAGTGCCCAGTCCACTGTACAGATACCCAAATGTCAGCTGTGCCTGACAAGGGTCAAAGACAGCCAACATGGTATGCTTTGGGGAAGTAGACTGAGATGGGCAGTGAACCATGAGGGTCAGATCACAGCCCTTAAAAAGGGGCTGAGAAAGCCCTCTTCCTCCCTCTCCACCCCTGTCCTTGTACAGTCCATTATTGCCTTGCATAAAAAAGGAATGGGCTTGCCTCCACTGTGGGAATTAATACAGTGAGCTCTTTTTTTATCAGGAGAAAGCCTTGGAAAGACCAGCCTTCCCTCCATTACCTAGAAGCACAGAGTCACATAGAAAGCTGAGCATCAGCTTCTGTTTTCTGCCTTTCCCCTTAATACATGCGTACTTGAGCTATCAGGTCTCCCTGCAACCTCCAACTGATAGTTAAACTTGACCTTTTACATGTGGTTGGGCTGAGGTTATTTTTTTTTTAATGAATGATTAGAATCCAAGCTAATGGCTCATCAAAGAAAGGATTTTTTAAAATGATTTTCCTATTTACACTGTGTGAGGCACCTCAAGTGAAAAGATCATACAGGCTCCAGGACGGGCTGCATCTGAAGTCTGTGGACAGTCTAGCAAGCCACAGAAATCTTCCCACATGCATTCCAGAAGACTGCGGAGGCTTTCTGCCTGTTTCTTGCCATCTCCCCTGGTGAGAAGAGCTGTAACTTACATTCTTTTTAGGACAAGAGACAAAAAGAGAGGGGGGAGAGTATAAAAACCAAACTCCATTCCTTAATGGGGATGAAGGTGAAGCAACATCCACAAAGTATATACGGTGTTCAGTCAAAGCAGAAACTGCCTGGAGGGTAAGACAAGGAGCAAACATATATTTGTTTCTGATGCCAACCACCTGACGCATCAGATCTTCCCCACTTTTTAAATTTAACCTCAGCACATCAATATTGCTCTGAAGAGAAATTCAGCTGTCACTCGCCGGATGCCTGAGTGAAAATTAGAAGTCTTCAGAACAAGTAGAGGAAGTAAATCCCTGTTCCCATTCCAAGCTCTTAACACGAAATGCAAATCGCGGACACAGCAGAGAGCAGTGAGATGAACAAGGATGACTGGGAAGCCAAAATTCCCATCAAGAACCACACCTTGGAGAAACACCTCCCGGGCTCTGGAAGCGCCCAGGTTCACGAGCTAGAAGGAACTAATTCAGCTCCCAAGTGCAGGAACCTCACCTGCTACACAGGCAGTTAGCAGGGGACTCCTTTACACAGGAACTTAACAGGTCTGTAGTCTTGATCTCTATCAGACATGTGGTCTTGGATTCACACCCTGGCATGTGAGCCCACACAGCAGCACATCTGCAGAGAGGCATTTCGACTAGATGACACATTTTAGAACCATCGACAGAAGCAGGGGCACTGGTGAGCCTCACACAGTACCCCGTGGCTGCTGGCTACCTGGGAAACACACAGATTCATGTGACCCCACAGCGCTTGCTAACCTTTATAGTCTAAAGGGAGGTTTGGGAGGATGCTCATACAGCCTCCAGTCTAATATCCTGTCCACAGACAGCAGTGAATCCAACCACAGAATACCAGACCAAAGGTGCCAACTCTCTCCTTAAAGTCTTCCAGAAAGGAAGAATGCCCGCCAGCAGTACCTAGTTTGACAGAACTAAAGAGAGAGTTCTGTCAAAGAAAGCGTGAGAACAGTAACTTTGTACGCAGGAGTATATTTCACAAAAACCATTTTCTCCCCTCTGGAAAACCTAGCATTATCTAAAAACACCTACTGCCATCTTATGAGTGAGCCGGAGGAAAAAAATTAGTGGAGCTGCAGAGTGAACAGAAAACTATGGCTCTTTTCATTTGCATATGTCAGTTTCTCCTGGTGAGGTCATCCAGCTTCAATTCTAAGTCCCCTGGACACTTCTTGTCCTCACACCCACTCAAGCTTCCAGCAGAAAGCATCTGTAACTCTCGAAAGATCTCATGGCCCACGGAAGGCACAGGATGTCTCCAGAGGGTCAGCTCACATGGCAAGTGGTGACACCAGAGACTCAAGGGCCCTTCCTGACAGAGCTGGATAAGGTCCCTATAAGGAAGAGCTCTATTCTCCTTAAAAATAAAGTGTGTCTCTTCTATAACACAGGGATACGTTCTGCTTCTTTTGCACCCGGCTTAACGCCCAGGACAGTGCATGATATTAGATGCAAGAACAAAGCATTTCTCCACTTCTCAATTCAAGCCTTAGTTACCCATTTTAAAGGTAATTAAAAAGACCTCCCTCTGACCCAATAGGAACCCATTCATTTTCTGCATCTTCATTCTACCCACATTATGTCTAGTTTACCTACAAGATCTGTCTCTCTTGTCGCCAGATTAGAATAGTCCCTCCAATTCCTTCTGGCTTAAAAACAGACAAACACAAAAACATCTTAGAGTAGTGATGCCCATCCCTCAGTGTGCATGGTTCACTGGGGACAGTTAAGAAGATGGATCCCCATGCCTGCATGATTAACGAGTCGGCAAAACATCTTCAGATCATTGGTAACAAAGGATCAACATGCTAATGTTTCAAAATGGAAAATAAGGCTAAAGTATCACGAATTCAAAGTGAAATACATATCAGGAAAAATAAACTGAATGCTTTGAAATGTAAGTGATCAGCAACAATTAGCACTAAAAACAACCACACAAATAAAGACCAACTAGCTGATGAGGTTTGGCCTCCTAGGCATTGAAGTGTCCAATCTGCAGCCCACGGCCCATCTACCCTTTTCATTAAATGTTATGATAAAAAATAAGTTATGTTCCTTATTACATTAACTACATTATACATTTTTTAAGTGGCCCAAGACAAATCATCTTCACTTAATGTGGCCCAGGAAAGGCAAAGGATTGGGCATCCTGGAACCTTTCCAGAATAAAGGTACTTGCTCACAGACTGTTGCCAGGAACAACTTATTTCCACATTAGTAATGGGATACTGTTCAACTCGGGCCACTGCACTGGTCCAACGTTGGTAGAGTCATGCGATGGAGCCTAGGTAGCGTCCTCCTTCCAAGGCACAAGAGATTGGCATCAGGAGGAGCCCAAATATCATGCTGGTCCTCACAAAACCACTTTGTTGATTTTCAGGCTAAAGTGCCTCTCATAAAAGTGGATATGACTCTTTCTACCTACAGATCCACAGTTTCCAGCATTTAAATCCTATGTATTCTTGGCCCTAGTTTAGATAATATTAAACCAGTTGGTAAGACTTGGTGCTATGATTTGAATAAGTGTCCCCCAAAGGCCCATTCATTGAAGACATTGTCCCTAGCTTGTGGCACCACTGGAAGGTGATGGAACCTTAAAAGATATGGGATGAGACCTAGCTGGAAATCCTCTGGTCATCTGGGGATGTACCCTTGAAAGGGATACTGGGATTCTGGCTCCTTCTCTTCTGCTCTCTTTCACTTCCCAGCCACCAGCAGACGAGCAAATTCCCCCACCGGGTGCTCCCACCATGATGTACGGCCTCGCTACACACGTAAAAGCAGTGAGAGCATCTGACTAGGACTGAAACTTCCCAAACTGCGAGCCAAAATAAGCCTTTTCCCTTTACAAACTGGTTCTGTCAGCTATTTGTCACAGTGAAAGAAAGCCAACCAATACCCTTAAAATATAACTCATCAGCAACAATTAGCACTAAAACACTACACAAATAAAAAAAAAATAGCCAACTCAACTCCTCTAAGGCACAGTTGTTTCTCATGGCAACAAAGGTTCATTAGCCAACATCTAACTGCCATTAAAACTTGGCTTTCTCTGATAGACAATTTTACAATTTATTCATTTTTCATCTATCACACCACTCATTACGATGTCCCCAGGGCAATTTAATTCCCAATTAATTCCCAACTACGCTAATAACCAACAACTAATAGAAACTAAGAAAGAACAAGACCACATCTCTTTCATCAAGATCCTCATAAATACACAGAGAACACTGAGAAATCTCTCTGGGTGGTTCCCAGCTCAGCATAGGACCAGCCTTTGGTTACATGAATAAGGTATGCTACAGTTTCAAATTCCTCTGTAGAGATGATTGTCCCTATTTAAATTATTGAGATAATTGTCTTGATTCCTCTTATTGAGATGATTACTCCAGCTACGGTTTCCTGTAAGTTTCAATAAATATTTAATGGAACCCAAAAGTTTTGAGTGATTACGGTGATTTTTCAAATTGAGAAAGAGACAGAAAAAGGAGAGAATGGGAGCAGAAAGGAAGGTTGACCATAAGCCAAAAACTAGAGGAAACACTTAAATTTTAATCCCGGCTCTCCATAGCCAGAGTACAATCACAGCTCTGTTGAATGCATAAAATCTTCCATATGTACATACAGAATTCAAGAGATTCTTGAAGGAAAACATTCAAGTGCAAGACACTCCAGTGTCTAACACAAATCAACTCAAGCAGAATAAAAACCAAGCGAATCAACAGGACTACTCTGGGCCTACTCTCCAATTTCCCCAGCGACACTCCTTTCCCGAGGGCAAACGAACACGCGGAAAGCCTCACCTAGAGCCGGGGTCATGGCGGCCATGGGCCCGGTGGGATCCAGCTGGAATCCACTCATCATGAACGGGGCGTCCGAGGCAGCACTGTCTGTCTTCAGGTTGGGCAGGTTCATGTTCTGGGCCAGGTAGTACTGGTAGAGCTCGGCCTCGGCGGGCGAGGGTAGGCTGCCGAGGCCCAGGTGGCGGGTGTGCTGGATCTGGGTCATGTTCTGCTGCAGCAGCACCATGTTGTGCATGTGCTTCTCACTGGTCATGTGGATGCGGAGGTTCCTAGCCACGTTGGTCTCGTAATCGCACACCTCACACCGCCACGTGGGTTTGGTTTTTGGTTTGGTGGGCGAGGGGGCCCCGCAGGAGCTACTGATATTGGCTGCTGCTGCCGCTGCCGCTGCCGCCGCCGCTGCCGCCGCCCCGGCGGTGTGACTGAAGACCTGCTCCCCCCCTCCGTTCTGCAGGTTCTGCATGTTGTTGAGATGCTTGTCGGACTGCATATGAATACTGAGGTTGCCTTTGGTAGTTGTTGAGTAGTTACACACCTCGCAGCGGAAAGGCTTGTAACCACACGTGTAGCTCTCGCCTCGTGCCAACCTGGGGTGGGGCTGCCCACTTTTGCAGTAGACACAGGAGCCCCCCGGCTCCGGGTGTTTCTCCTTCATGTGTGCCTCCAGCGTCTGCTGGTACTTATAGTGCCAGTTACACTTGGGGCACTTGAGCGTCTTACACGAGTTACGAGAATGCATCATGGTCATGTGGCCGCCCAGCGAGCGGGAGGAGCCCAGGACCGTGTCACATTTGGGGCACTCGACGCCACTCCCCGAGGGGCACTCCCCAACCCCAAGCTCGCAGAGGGAACCAGCGTGCTGGTGATGAGGGACGAAGCCCCCATCGTCGCCCTCTGTGCTTTCATTTGGTTCTGGTGCTGTGGCATTGTCTTTATTGGCACTTTCATCAGTGAAGTCCAGCCTCCTGCCGCCCTCTGCCACACTGGCCCTGACACCCTCACTGTTAAAGCTTAAACGATTCCTCCTGTTCGCACCATCAAAGACAACAAAGGAAGAAGCAGAATTAGAACTAGTAGAAGCTGTGCCCCTGGACAAGGTCTGGAGCACGTTAGGCATTAAGGGGGAGTTAGAAATGCTTTGGTTTGAGAGAGCAAGGTCCTTTTTGCTGCTACCACCTGCTGCGGTCCCAGACTCCTCAGAGGGCCTCTCCTCCAGCTCATCGTCCAACTCACTTGGAAAGAGTCCTTTGCAGCCCTCGTCTTCCTCCTCTTCTTCCTCCTCCTCTTCTTCCTCCTCCTCCTCCGCCTCTTCTTCCTCTTCTTCCTCCTCCGCCTCCTCTTCCTCGGCTGCCTCTGCTTTCTCAGAGAAGCAATCCGGATCGCCCACTTCTTGCTTCTCTCCTTCCGCTGCCCCAGCATCCTTGCCCTCTGAAGATTTGGTAGGACTGGAAGCCAGAGGCCCCAGGGGGACTGAGGTAATGGGGGTCTTCAGGACCGAGCTGGTGAGCCCGCCAAGGTTCAAGAGGGTGCTGGGGGTCAAGAGACCGGCCTGGGGCTGCTCAGGGCCAGCGGCAGGGCCAGCTGGGAGAGCCTCCTCCCCTTCCATCCGAATGCCACTAAATTTACCATAAAAACTGTGTCCGGGGCCTATGAGGTTAGCTGTAGAAACTAAAGGGTGTTGAAAGTTTTTGTTTTTTGGTTCCAGAAAACTTACAAGGGGTTCCTTGTCTTTGCCAATCCCTTGGATGATAGCGGAGATGTTCTTATTGCTAAGAATTTTCCGCTCGTCTTCACTCAGGGTCATTCGATGGTCGTGCACCGCGTGGGTCACAAACGAACGGACGTACCCGAAGGAGAGTTTGCACAAGAAACACATCAGGATGGGCTTCCTCTTGCCATAGAGCACAAAGCCATCGAATTTGGACAGGTCCACATTGTTGGGAACATCTTTGGATACGCAGGAGCTTTTGGCAGAACCGTCGCTGTTCAGGTAATCCTTGTTGCTTTTGTGTCGCACGTCAAAAACGCGGAAGCTGTGCAGGACGGGGCTGAGCCCCGCCAGGGCTGAGGTATTCGGGAACGCCTGGTCTGAGCCCTCAAACCATTTCCCGAAGGATGAGGCTATGTGGAAAGTGTTGATGATCTGCGGGTAGACGGGTGCAGCACAGGAAGGGTCCCCTTGTTTGCCCCCCGCCCCGGGGAGCGAGTTCAGGAAGAGCGAGGGGAGAGGCCCGCTGCCGCTGCCGCTGCCACACGCGGCCCCGCTCTGCGTCAGCTGGCTCAGGCTCTCCACGATGTACGCGGAGCCGTCCGGCTGGTAGACGATCTCCCCGGCCAGGTTCTCCACGTCGCTCTCCTCCTCACCCTCCTCACTGGTGTCGCTGGTGCTCTCCTCCCGCAGGGGCGGCGGGGCGCGCGCGCCGGGGCAGTGGTGCTCCATGTAGGTCTGGAGGCTGGCGAAGGAGGCCGAGCACTCGTTGCAGCTGACCTCCTTGCTGGCGGGCTCGGCAGGGGGCCCGGCCGAGGGGGCGCTGCTCTCCGCCAGGCGCTCATTGAAGGGGGCCCTCAGGCTGTCCAGGGGCCCGTGGCTCTCGCCTGTGGGCTGCTCCATGCTACTGGGTTTGTCGGGGAGGTGGGTGCTGTTGAGTTCAGTCCATTGCCGGTGCTGAGGGATACCGCACCCATTGTCCTTCCCCGAGACGACGGGCGAGTCACAGCCTTCCATGGTAAGGCCTGCGTGGAGCTTTCATTGCACCCAGTACGGATCGGACCTGAAGGGCGGAGGCAAGGGGGGAGGAGGGAGAGAGGGGAAAGAGAGAGAGAAAGGAAAGAGGTTAGGAGGGCCGAGGCTAAGGTCCCGCGCAAGGAGCGCTCTAAGAGGCTTCTGTCCACACCCACAAAAAGGAGCCCACAGAGCAGAGGGACACTGCCCTAAGCCGAGCAGCATGGAGGGCGGCAGTGCCTGTGGGTGTCACGGCCGGGTCCAAACACAAGCAGGGGCCACGGAGAAAGGGAGAATCAGGAACATGCCTGTCTGACTTTGGACCGCGAGCCACTCTACCCCCGGAGACCACCTCGAGTTTCCATTCTCTGCCAGTGCAGTCTGGTGGTCCTCGGGCAACAAGCCACAAGGAGCAGGGCTGTCACCTCTCCAGGCCCCAGTGAGGCCACAGCATGAAGACCCTTCGGCACACAGCCTGCTCGAGCAGAGTCAACCCCTGGCCAATCATGCTGTCCATGGGACAGAGCAACACCAGGAAGGAGGAACAAGAGGAAGACAGGTCAGCACCCTCAGGAACTGGGATGTGCTCACTGATGTGGAGAAATCACTGCTATTGCTTGTACTGGCCACATGTCTAGTTTGAGAAGTTCAAAGGTCTCAGAGGACAAGAGTGAAGGGCCTGGACACCCCTTCCAAAATCCCTCAGAAGGCCAATGCCAGAACCCTCCTCTCCAGATCTCAAAAGCATCAATCACATTTTCCAAGCAGTAAAAGTGAGGAATTAGACCTCAGAATATAGGTGTAACGCTACTCTGATCGCCCAACAGAGAGAAAACAAGTTCCCCAATTCCCTTGTCCTCTACCCCAACAAGAAACCCTTTGCCTGGAACTCAGCTGACTGCAGACTAAAATTATGCAGGTGCAAAGCGTGAGCTTGATATTTCCTGTAAGAACAGATGAGACTCTTGATCTGCCAACTCCCCCTCCAGCACTCCGCCTCGCCCCGTCTGGAGGGAGCCGTTCACCACGTGCTTGGTGGGTTTTGCTATAAGGATCTCAGCGCAAGCCGAGACGGCAGCTGGGCTCAGGGAGCCCCGGTTCCGCACCTGCCTCTTAGTTATTAGTCGCTACCCAAGCAGCTGTCCTGTAGCCCGGGGGCTTTTCCGTTTCCGACTCCAAAGTGCCACTGAGCTGAACTTGCCCTCTGAGACCTTGTGTCCCTGGGGAAGGCAGCATCAGATCACCAGCCGCCTGGCTCCTGTGGCAACATCATCGAGGGGGCCTTTCTTTGGTCTCCGCACTGCTCCTATAGGCAACTCAGCACCTCCTGCAGCCCTGAGTTTTCCTCCACAGATCCCAGCCATCCTTCCCAGCTCCTTCTTCCTGGAGCATCCTGGCTGCGTCTCCACCCACCACTCATTCATACACAGCAGATGGGGGTTTTGGCGGTGTTTGGTCTCCCTCCACCCCCACGCCCCTCATCTTCTCATTCTTTTCTTTTTCATTTCTCAATTGATTCTTGACTACACAGCGAGCCAACAGCTCCCCCTCAGGAAAAAATGGAGAAGGCAGGTTTACCAGAAGTCTTTGGAGAAATAACTTTTCGGAAGAATGTGCCATTTGTTTAAAATGCATACGCGCGCACGCGCGCACACACACACACACACACACACGCAATCGTCTTTCAATTTTTAACATCAGATGCTGTGACAACAAAGTTCTGTGTACGTTAGAAAAGGCATATTCATTTGAAACAGACATGACTATGCTAAACCAAACCCAACAGCAAATACAATGGGACTTCTTGCAAGGCTTAGCAGGGATACAGGTGAGAATCCAAGGCGGCTCTTCTTAAGGATGCTTCCAATTGGCCAAATGGCATATGATTGACAGCTCAGGCCACAAAGGTTGGCAGGCCTAAAGGGGCGGGAGGGTTAACAGCCCGATTGTAAAATCAATGTCATAAATGCTTGGTAAGTTACAGGAACATGCGGGAAGGGGAGGCCACGATTGATAAAGGAGAACAGCTTTGATGCTGCACCAGGGACTTGTTTATCGACAGCAAAGCCAATCTCCTCTCCAGCCGGGGATGGGCCAGAGAAACCTGCAAGCGTTTACCAATTAATTGGTGGGCTTTTCTTGCTCTGCCCTCTTCTTCCTCCTCCTCTTTCACAGACTACCCAGTTAAGTGGCTCGGCCTCTTAAGAACTCCTACCTTTGTTTTCTACTCCAAAGCAGGTGTCAAGAAATGACATTGTGGTTGTTTGTGAAGGACAGATGATGCTGTGGTGGTGACACTAGGGCCACTCATTCGCAGGAGGTGATCACCTATTAAGATGCAGGTGGAAAAGAAGGACCCCATTTCCAGATCCATGCTGCTTACTCTGGACTTCCTTTTCATGCACACTGGCCATGATGATCACAGAAACACTGACAGCTTCGCTAATAAGCAAAGTGTGGTTCGTGGACGAACAGCCTTGTCCCCACCATGGAGCCTATGAGAAATGCAGATTCCCAGCAACTTCCCACCCTATGGCAATCTGCATTTTCACATCATCCCCAGGTAACCTAACTACAGCTGAGACCCGCTGTGCTTGGCATCTGCACCAAGTGGCCAGTTTGTCTGTGCCTGGCACCTGCACTGCTAGGTAACCAGGGAAAGATGGCTTTATCCCTAATCCCCACCAGCCCCTGCAACCTGCAGGGATAATGATGGACAAGGGGGACTGGAGCAGTGATGTGAAGAAATCTCTTCATCCTGCCTCATTCTACAGCTCAAGGACCTCAGGGCATCCACCACCCTCCCACCCAGCTGGCCGTCGTGCTCACTCTGTTTATCAGCCAGTCAATAAGAAAAAGGTAGTTCTTACTTAAGGAGGCAGAAGTCAACTCGGCAGGTCGATCAGCACTCTGTCTGTAAACATGGTTTCCCGTAAAATCAATGATCTTCAGTTACAGAGGGCGGCCTGGGAGCGGATGGGTCTCTGCGCTTTCACGGGCAGCCCCTCCAGCTGGCACCCACACCCCTCTCCCAGGCCTCCGGCTCCACGTCTGGACCCTTAACCCACACCCTGAGCCCCTCCTGTAGCCTGTTTCTCCTTCTACTACTTATACCCACAAATTCCCTTCAAGGCCCAGGTATGCGGCTCACAACCTCCAATATTACACTCAATCATTTTTTTGTTGTTTAAGAATTTGGCTAGATTTTAATAGAGCACATCTCTCTAATGACAAAGTTCAAGTGAAGATCCCAAAGCGATCTTGCTAGCATTCATTCTTGTGCATGCTCTTCTCCTTCGGGTTGAAATCTGCCATTTGAGAAGCAATCTCATACAGCAAAGTTCTATCACCTTCATCAAGAAACTCCTCCCCTTGTTCATCTTCCAAATTACAATCTCCTCCCTTATAGTCCACTGCATCTTTACAAATATCAGCCTCTCCTTTTCAATATTGCTTAGAAGGATAAAAGTCTACCATGTTAGTTGGGCATAGTGACACACACCTGTAATCCTAACTCTCGGGAGGCTGAGTCAGGAAGATCTCAAATGCAAGGCCTGCCTGGGCTACAGAGAGATTTCAAGGCCAGCCTGGACTACATGGGGAAACCCTGGCTCCAAAACAAAACAAACTCCCCTATGTTGTACTGTGGGTCCCCATAAGAAATGTGCTCTGACCGTTCGGTGGTATTCCTCGAAGGAATCAGAGCTAGGTAAAACGCAACAGTTCCGCAAAGGATGGGAAGGGGTGCAGTTATGAGGAAGGGGAGGGGGCTCCTGCTGTTGCTCCAGCTCCCAGAGAATTACACATGAACAGTCGCACTGTGTAATTTTAAATTGTTAATTAGCGCAGGGTTAATTAGGCGGTCCTTTCACAAGGGGCTGTTTGGCAGAAAACCAAAAAGGGAAACAAAGGGGAAGGAAAGAAAAACAGAATAGAGACAGTGGAGAGAAACTGTTGCCGCCACGAATAACCCATGGGGAGGCATCCACATAGACGCCAGCAGGCCGGCAGGGGCGCCTGCTCCTACGGGTGCTCCCAGGCCTGCCCGCAGGCACCCAGGCAGCACAAGGGCCTTGGACTCAGCAAGTTCTCCACTGCAGGAATTCACCCTGAGGAAATAACCCAGGAGATGCAAGGAGATGTAAGATTATTCATCACAACATTTATACAGGAAAAAAAAAAGTTGGAAATAATCCAGCAAAAACAGACTCTAAACAGTTTACAACGACTAGAGTTCCATATGTTGTTATCAAAATGCTTTACGGAAACTATTTATAGGCATGGGAAAAACGACCAGATTTTAAATGAACAAAGCACCTATAGGTGCACATATGAAATACAAGACTTTTACATCAAAAAATTTTTGATGGTAATTTCTAGGGGATAAGGCTATAGGTGACTTCAGGTTTTTTGTTGTTGTTGTTGTTTTATAATTTCCCAAAGTTTTTTAATGTTCAAGCTGTCAAACTCCCGGAAGCCATCACTTACTAAACTGGGCATTGTGTTATAGCCGATGGGGACACCACCACTTTGATCTTCATAAGTACTCTAGGAGACAGGTGCTACTTTTATCCCCACTTTAAAGATGGGAAAACTGAGGTTGCCTAAGGTTGCATATTCTAACTAACAAAGCCAGGCAGTGTGACTTTGGAGTGTGTGCTCTTAGCCACTATACTATGTGTTTCTGTAACGTCCGTTTCTCAGAGAAAACAACAGAATATCCAATGTTTGCATTCAACATCCCCCCATCCCAACCCAAGCGAGGGATGAAGCTAACAGCCTCTGCACTCAATCTTTCTGCTGTTAGACCCAACCCAGGGACAACCCAGGGGCTGTCCTAAGATTAGGGGCCACTAGAGTGCTAGTGCGGAAGAACACTGCCAGCCCTCTCAAAGGCCCTTTCCTTGCTTGGAGCAAGGCAAGAGGAGAGTTCAAAGCAGCCTTCTTCACTTAAATGTCTTCAGATAGGCGGGCAGGGGAAGCTGTAGCAAAAAAATGCAAAATGGGCCCCACATCTTGTTTTTTAAAAAAGGAAGGAAGAAAGGTACATTCTAGAAACTAAAGATCAGGACACGTATTCACTCATTCATTCAATACAGTTTTTACTCTGAACCTACTATGTGTTGGCTGCTAGTGAATACAATGAGAACCAGGTTTCATCTTACAGCCTTGGGGAGGGACCACAGGGAAACAAGTATAACATTAAGTGCTAAAGACACTCAGAAGTAATAAAAAGTCAGAAAGGGAGAAACAGTGACATGTGTACACACATCACTGTGGATGAAGTAGTATTATTAGGGTTACAGGAAGATGCTGTAGATTTACATATTGCAAGTATTTTCTAGGTTGAGAACAGATTCAGCTATTGTGGGAAAAGTATTTTAGTGGAGAGGGGCCATTCTGAGGAAGCAGCTCTACATCCAGTGAGAAAACTCACAAAAAATCAACTGAAAAACAGCCCTCCTTCAGTTCACTGATCTGAGAAAGGCAGTAAAGACTTTTTTTTTAAAACAGAAAAATAAGGTATGCCAAAATTTGCCACTTATTTATGTTCAGAATAGGAAAACATTTTCTCCAAATAGTCTGGTGGATCTCATAGCTGGTTGATGGCGCTCCTGGAGTGTCAAGTTAGAGGTCAGGGGGCTGGTGACATGCCACGGGGCTCTGTCGTGTCTCTGTTTTGTTCACTGAAACCAATAACTCAAGGAATGAAAATAAGCATACACGTCAGTGTGCACAGCACATAAAATTAACAGGAACAACTACTACGGTCAATGGTGGAATCAAGATTGGAAAAAAAACACTTTCAGCCAGTTGAAACAAAAGACCTGAACAAGACAAGATTTTAGAAAGATAAATCTGAGGCTCCACATGTAAGTTCAGGCAATCGGCTAAATCAACAAAGTATGGAAGCTCTGAATTAACAGCAGTTCATGTACAAAGCAAACAAACAAAAGAGCAAGGGGTTTTACTTGACTATAAATTCAATGGGGGCCCCAAGAGGATGCAGCAACAGGGGCGCTCTGGACCCATCGCAACTCAGCAGGCTGGCAGCGCTATCGTTTTCTCCAGCTGCATGAAGAACATTAGGATCCACTCTGGGGAATCGTGGAGGAGGGACACGGGCAAACTGGAGCACGGTCAGAACAGCTGGACACGCACAGCTCAAGAGGGCACAGGAAGTCCCACTGTATGCCTAGACAGCTATCCTCTGCTGCACGGAGCCCTACCTGCCACACAGAAGCAGGATCCATGTTTCATCTGTCTTCTACCCTGCTTCAGGATGGAGCTAGGAGGAATGAGGGGAATTTGTAAGGAATTAAAGTTTGGTTCAATATAAATGAAAATCTTTCTCAAAATTATCAATGTTTCCAAATAGAATGTTTCCACCATGAAACATTCTGCTCCCTGGATTTGCAAAGGGAGAAGGGGATTTCACTGTGGTCAGGAGGTTCTAGCAGGAGCCTTTGTATCGTGGAGATTCTTTTCATTCCTGAGTAATTGATCTGGTTACTCTGTCAGCATGAACTGTGTTTCACACACGGCCACGGATTGCAATGTGGGGGTCACTACCCAGCTGTGGTTGGTCATCTGTTGACCTGACTGTCTAGGTTGTGAGCAATATAAGAACAGGTTCCATGCGTCATTCATTTCTATAGCCTCTACATCCAAGATGTAATAGATGCTTAATAAAACAATGGGGGAAACTAAGGTCATGAGAGAAAGGATAGCTAGTACTTCAAGGTGAGAAAAAAAAAGATATCTCCGAACCTTGTTCCTCCCATAGTTTAAAAAAGGCCCAGTGTAACCATCTGCAGTCAACGGAACCAGAGGTCCTTGAAGAAATGGACAGTTCTTGGGATGGAGCAGAAAGACTGCAAGAGAGCTTTGGAGTATCGTGTGCTCAAAGAACGAGGCCTGCCCAAGGGCACAGGAAAGACTGGTGGGGCTCCACTGGGCACAGTTTGAGCAAGAAAAATAAGAGCAAAGGACTACAATCCAATACATAAAATAATCCATAATACCATACTTCTATAAAGCAAAAAAATAAGGGCTGGAAACATAGCTCAGCAGAACAACTGCCTAGCATATGAAAGGCCCCGGGTTCAATCCCCAGTACAAGGAAGGAAGGAAGCAAGCAGAGGGAAAAAGTGAAGGAAGAAGGGGGAGGGAGAGGAGAGGAGAGGAAAGGAGAGGAGAGAGGAAAGGAAATATGTGTGAGGAGAAGTTCTTAAGGTAAAAACCCAAAGAATAGATGTAGAATAAATTACAGAGTCAGAAAACCACTTTGGTAACCATCATCACAATAATAATCCATTTGGGTAAGAACCAATGGATACTGAAATGCATGCAAGTTTTTCCAGTCTCAAAGAATCTCCTCACTCCTTATTAATTACAGAAAGAAAAACAATAACTTTTCAGTAAAGAGTCTTGGCCAGAACCACCTTAATAAGTGATCAAAGTTCACATGACCAGCAGTAAGACAAAGAGACACCATGTGCCTCCTGATAGGATACACTGAGAACATAACATCCCTTGCTTGGCATTCTTGCCAAAAAAAAAAAAGGGCAAAACCTGAATCTAATCAAGAAAGAACATCAGACAAAAACCAAACTGAGCGAAGTCTACAAAATGTCCTATGCTCTTCAGAAATGTCAGCATCATGAATCAGGACAGACCAAAAAACTGTTTAAAGACAACTAGGGAGACGTGATGTATAATCCTAACACATTCTGGGATTTCCTTTTCCTATAAAGGACATAACTGGGACAATTGGCAAAATCTGAATAAGAGCTGGAGATGGACTGAAAGTAATATATGAAAGTTAATTTCCTAATTTTGCTAAATGTGTTGCCATTACATAAGAGAATGTCTTTGGTGCTTTTTTTGTTGGGTTTTTGTTTTTTGTTTTTTTTGAGACAGGGTTTTCCTATGTAGTTCAGGCCTTGAACTCATCATGTAGTCCAGCCTGGGCTTGAACTTGCGGTAATCCTCCTGCCTCAGCCTCCTGAGTGCTGGGATTACAGGTGTGTGCCCATGCCCTGCATCTTTGTTTTTTGAAACACTGGTGTACTTAGAGGTAAAGGTCATGATGCCTTACTTTTCATATGGCTTATGGGGAAAGATATGACAGTGTGTATAGGTACTGTGTGTACATATGTGTGTATACATAAATACAAAAACCATATATCTGGAGAAATGAACATGGGATGATATTAACATAGGAGGGTCTGGATGAAGGGGAGAAGAATTCTTTGTTCCATCTTTACAACTTTCCTGTACACCTGAAACAGTGTCAAAAGAAAAAGAAACTGTCCAAAATAGAACTCCACATAGTGAGCCTCCAAAAATACTCTTGAACAGCCAAACCGCCCTGTTATCCATGTCCTTATCTTTATAGGAAATTCATTCCCGGCACAGCTGCATTAAAAGAAGGAGGCTGTGAAGCTAGAAAGGGAGGTGCAGACAGACAAGAAAACCGGTCTTCCCTTCCTGCAGCCAGGAGGCTTCTACGTAAAGCTCCCTGGTTGGAGGACACAAATAAATGGCCATTCCAACTTGGACAGAATTTCAAGTAGTATACACTGAACCATTTACTCGAAACACCTATGGTCCTAGCTTCAGACAGACTTCCCTAACTTAGTGAAAAGAGTTCCAAATAAAAGGACAAGGGCAGCTACCACGGGAGAACCCAGCACCCTACAGGAAGTAACCATTGCCAAGTCCAGACTAAAACACAGTAGAAAGAAAAATATACAATAATGAATAAACTATCCCCTCAGTAACCCCACCTCCTCAAAACAAAAAACCCCAAAGACAACCCAGATTCTCAGATAAGTTGAAACCTCATTCAAGGGACAACAAAATAATGCTCACATCTGTTTAGCTTGGGAAGAACCATATCCAATTCCATTCTGTGCTTTACACAATAACAGTGTTTGTCTATAGCTGCTGCAGATAAGTCAATAAGTGTTAAGCCATAAATAGGTGAGATTCCATCTGCTCGGTTGCAATTTCCCAGCAGCTTGAAGGATTCTGTAACTGTAGCCAGGTCAGAGAACACAGGAGCTTGAACACGGTTCCTCCTGCTGCAGAGGGTCCACTGCTGGAAGGCCCAGAGAACCATCCGGGTCCTGGGCTTCATGTTTGCTAATAAGTGCATCGTGCTATTTCCAGTGTGAACATAAATCAGCCTGGAAGGGAAAACTGCTTGCTCAGTCCATTCTGCAGGGAACCCACAAACAACAAGATATTCTGGTTCTAGGGGGGTCTTGCTGGAGAGAGAAGACAGCTGGAGGAACCCAGCCTGTGTGTGCTACGAAAGAGAAGCTGGTATTTTGAGGAATGTTTTTAAAAACTTTTAAAAAGTTTTAACTATATATGTAGATTTAAAAAAACAAGACAGAGCAGCTATTACCTATTCTCTGCCTTGTTCTAAATACAGATTTGCCCAAGATACATCATGTACAGGTACAAAATAACCATGATAAATGTGATCATTATGTATACAATGTACCAATGCACGTTCTTGGTAATAAATTAAAAAATAAAATAAATAAATACAGATTTGGGGCCATTTAATCAACTCTCCAGGATTTGTTCCCCAGTGCCTAGGTTTTTGCTTAGGCATCCAGCATAGGTCGCATGCAAGCCATCCCACGGCATCTTTGTCCACCCCTGGCCTGAGTGGGGCTGCCGGCCCAGATATAACACCATAAAGTACTGATCCCCTCACAGATACAAAGCGGTCCCTCCTGTCACCAAGCACGGGAGCTTCGAATCCCTATCACATCAGCAGCCGCTCCCCACACACCCCAACATTCACATATCTGGTGGGCCACTTCTGGCTAAACCCCATTAACTGTAACCAATACTTTCAAAAGGCTTCTTTGCTAGCACCCAAAACTTTTCTATCTCCTTCCAATTTACTCACGAGTCCCTCTCAAAAGACTCTACTTCTGATCTCTCCTTTCTTGCAATCGGGCAAAAGCTAGGAGCCTGTGTAAAAACACGCCATCTGGCCCATTAAGTTTCAATCTGGCATCTCATGATGTCGAATTTATTTTAAATAACTTCTCCTGATTAAAGTAATATGAGTTTATTGTAAAAAAAAAAATCTAGATATGTACAAAAAAACTCAAAAGCTAAAGCAAAAATGACTTGAAATTCCACCAACCAGAGAGCTGACAAGAGAGTTTCTCAGGCTTTTTCTCCTCTGCTGGTCTAAAGTTACAGATTTTCTTTGCCAGCCTCAGATTATATCTCTTCTTCTATGCGCTGACTTTTTAACTTATTATGCAATTTTTTCCTGTGACATTAAAAATTCTTAAGTTAGAACCAGTGGCTACATAGACACTGCATCCTATAGACATGGCATGATTTTACCAAATGCTATTACAACACGTTATAAAATATCCTAACATTTTGCTGTTAATTCTACAATACATGCCCATGAATTTCTGTAAGCACAAAACAACAAAATAATAAAAAATAAGTAACAACTCTTTTATTGTCCACTAAGACAGACTAGACCTGGTTCTAAGCACTTTTTGTGAATACCTTGTCTCATCTGATGCTTGCAATAGCCTATTTTACAGATGAAGACACGGGCTTACAGGGTGAAGCACAAGCTGGACGCAGGTTTAGTCAGCCTTCGAAGCCAGGAAAGCCTCCCTTACTGCTCCGACCCCAGGCTCTTAGGCACCACATTTCATCTGTTTGCTCAGGATACGTTTCTGGGAGCAGAACTGCTGGCTCAAAAGGGAAGAACATTTACGACCCTGGCATGTGCCAACCTGTCCTCCACAAAAGCCTTTCCAGCTCCCATGTGCAATGGCAGGTAAGCAGCAATCTTCCTGTACCTTTATCCACAGTGGATATTTGTTAAATTTTTCTTTACGTCCATTTGGCAGATAGGAAATGGCATCTCATTTTAACTTACGTCGTCTACTAGCAAGACAGAACCCCTCTGCAGCTATCTGCAAATTACCTGTGATTTCTATGGCCGGAGGGTACTATCTTTTCCTGAGTGACGAATCAGAAAGCTCTGTGGGATTTTACGGGTGATCCCTCCTACCTGACTGCCCGCTGCCAGCCACCCTCCCAGGAGCTCCTGGACCCAACAGTTCCACCTACTCACACTGCAGCTCTGTCCATCCTTCCTTCGGATCCCAACTCCTTCCATCAGTGGACTCTGCCCACTCTTTCCCTTCCTCAGTGGCACTCTTCTTGATCTCTGGAGAGTTCCTCCTCCCTGGTATGATGAGGGAGGACTATGGTGTATCAATAATTTGGGGGCTTCTCTTGTGCACTGAAACCAGCTTTGGGGCTTAATAAAAACATACAAATGCCAGGCCCCACCCCTGAGGACAGGATCAGGTGCTCTGATCCTGATCAGGCTGGGCATCCACTTCAGGTGGGGTAGAAGACCCTACCCCAGGATGAAGTCTTCTCTGCAAGACCCTCCATGTCTAGTCTTGGTCAGTGGCTTCTTCTCTTCCGTGTTTACCTTCAATCTGTCCTGCATTCAAAACTGCTGACCAGGGCTGGGAATGTAGCTCAGGGGCAGAGCATTTGCCTAGCATGCGTGAAGTCCTGTCTTTCGCAGCACCGCACTCACACACCAAAGCAACTGCTGACCATCACTCCTCAAAATCTCTCTACTTCTTTGACATGCTTTTCTGGCTCTCCTCCTACTTCTCTGATTTCCACACTGCCTGCCCTCTTCCCATCCCTACAGCTCTCCAGGATACACTTTCCCACTTACTGTTCCTGATAAAATTCACTATCATTGCAACCCACAGAAATCCCTCCCCTTGGTTTGCCTATAGTATTTAAGTACCATCATACTTTTTCCCCTTGGCTCTCAGCTCTTATCTCTGTGCATCAACTACCTTAACTACTTCTGTGGTTTCAATTACTGAAATTATGAGGTGACTCCCAAAACAAAAATTTCCATTCCGGACTTATCACTTGAATATGCGTCTCTCTACTTTCAGCAGACCACAAGATGTCTGTAAGTGGCTAGCTTTCCTTCACTCAAAGCAGCCTGGCTCAGCATGTCCAAAGGACACTGCTCCTCACTGTCTTAGTCTCTCTGGAAGGAACTTTCATTTGCAGAAAACAGAAAGTAGAGGGCAATTTAGACTTCCCAAGGACATGTTCATCAGGTACCTTCCCTATCCAAGAACCAATTGCCGAAACAGTTCAACTCTAGACTGGTTTCAAAATACTCTAAGATCTATCCCCATACTATAGTAGTCCCTCTTAGTCTGGTGGGGGGGATTAATCCCAAGAACCCTGCACCCAGTGGGGGTCTGACACTGACGACAGCACCAAACCCTACCAATTTAAGGCCTTTTCCATCTTAACTAAGTACTTACTCTCACACTGTGGCTTTTGCAGTCCAAAGTGCTGCAGCAAAACTTGCATGAATTTCTTTTCCCTTCTTCACGACCTCATGGGTAGAAATTTTGTTCTCACCACAGATCTTAGCAACCTCAACCTACAGATTTTCTTTCTCGTTCCTTTAACTTGAGAACTTTCACCTTTTGATTTAAACGTAGTACTTTAAAACTTTTCTATGGCATATTCAAGTTGCCAGCATTACTACTCGTGTGCTTTGGGGTATTTTTAAGTAAAATAAGGGTTACACATAAGCACTGCGATACCTTGATAATCGATTAGATAGCTGGGAAGGCTACTGAGTGATGAACAGGTAGATAGCACATACAGCATGGACACACTAGACAAGGGGACGACTCATGTCCCAGGTGGGAAGGAACAACAGGGCATGAGGGTTCACACTATTTAAACAGCATGCAATTTAAAATTTGTAAGTCATTTACTTCTGGAATTAAGTACTTAATGTTTCAAATCACCGTTGATCTCAGATAACTGAAACGGCAAAGAAAAACTATGGCTAAATTAGGGGACTTAATATGCTATTTAATCATCTGGCTCACTTCTGTCCTCATCATCTTCCTGCTTTTATGTGTTCCAGTCTCTCTTCCTGCAGCCCCAGGCTCTTTGAGTGCCCTGTCTCTTCCTCAACAAACTTATCCAAATCTGAAACCGCCTTTAAGAAGCATAAGTTCAAGTTTCACTTAGGCAATAAAATTCTCTGCTGGGATAGAACCCAGGACCCTGCACATGCCAGGCAAACACTACCACTGAGCCTCCAAGCTCACAGAAATCTGTCTCCTCTCTATCCTCCTTGTAATCTCTATCACACTGTTTGCCATAAAACGATCTCTCCTGTTTCATCTCGGTGGCTTTTAGCTCCGCAATTTGGCTATAAGCTGCCTGAGGACAAAAGTCAGCAGGTAGGTCTATTTACCTCCTACCACAGTGGTGAGCATATAGTGCGGGCAGAAGACTGACTAACATTCTAGGAGTCATCTTAAATAATATTAGCAAGAGTGTGCCGATCTCAACATTTTATATATATATGTATGAATAAAATACAGAAAGTCTGAACACCCTGCCCAAGTATCTCAGCATTTTGTGGTTTATGGTGCCAAATTTACTATTTCCCATTCCACAGTTACTGCACGCCTGACATCTGCAGAGGCAGCCCTCATTCCAGCCATCTTAAACAGCTGGTCGGTGCAAGAGAAATCTAGAAAGGCAAACATGCCCCTAAATACAATTCTGTTTCAGAGTGGTGGCCGATCAAGTATGGCCTACACATATCTGGGCGAGCTGGGGTTCCTGCCTCTTGGTAAGGGCTATCACAGCCACACTCGTGACTGCCAGAGAAAGACGAGTCTGGCGGTGATCCTGCACGCCTACTGGGTAGTCCTTTACCAGCAGCACACCAATCTGAACAGCACCAGTAACTCCTGTAGTTCAAGGCTGCGCAGACCCAAGACAAAGAGAACTTGAGCAGCAGCTTCGTTTGTACTTGCAGTTTCAGGACTGCAGGTGGAAGCAGGCAGAGTCTCAGGTTTTCCTTAGTGCAGATCTGAGCGCCATAAACACAAGTGCACCCACATCACGCAGCTTCTCTCCAGTCCTGCAGCAGCGCCTGGGAAACCGATGCACTTTCCTGGATGGAGGAACTATGTCCTCGTGACCTTTTCCGGATAGTGGGGAAGCCGGGTCACGGGAAGGGACAGGCAGCCTTGAGGAAAGGCAAGTCTCCATCAGCAGGCACCTCAGAAAAAGAAACATGTTTTCCTCGCAGCAGGAAGAGTGTCACATGGAGAGCTCGCCACCAGCAGCTCCCTCTGGCACAAGGCTCCGGAACTGGCGCCATGACCGAACAAACAAGGGCCAACCTTATGAGACTCGTTAACAGGGCAGCATATACACTCACACGCACGTGCTCGCTCGCTCTCACACACTCACATCACCTCTCGCCAGCTCAGGCATAGATGGTCTTCGGTGTAAGCAGTTTCTCCAGCATGAGGGAGGAACACAAGCAGGAAGGTGGAGCCACTGGAAAGGACACGAAGAAGGGACAGCCACCTCAAAGACAGAAACACACACACACACACACACACACACACACACAGAGTCTTCCCCAGGGCCCAGGAAGGTGGGTACCCTCTGAGACCCTGTCAGGATGTGTGTACCAAGCTTCCCTCCAACTTCCTGTTCCAAGGACATGATGACATGATGTAGACAGTGATCCCATTGCAGAAGTCCCTCCTAAGTGACTCATTCTACTAAATGGAAGATTTGAGAAGCGTATTTCCTCCTGGGTAGTCCTCGAATCCTACAGGCCTGGGGAGCTATCTCTAATTTCAATTCTCTTCTCTGCGCCAAAGTGGGAAAGCACTTCAAGACACACCGACAGGATACAGGCTGTTTGTTCTCTGAGTGTGTTTGAGAGACTGCTAAATTCCAAAGTTTAAGCCCAAGTGGGGGGTGAAGGGCAGTGAAATCCTGTGTCCTGTTCTCTGCCCTGTCTCCATCCCACATGCTAATTCTAAGACCCATTATTTACACTGTTAGTGTATATAAATTTCAAAGAATGGCCTTGATAAGTAGGCAAAACAACAGAGGACTGTTTCTTCTTAAAGTGAAAGGATCCAAGAGCACACACTTGTTTCACCAAGAACCAAGAGGCTGCAGAAAATAATTACAGCCTCACAAACCCAGCAAAGATGGCCCCAGTGATCTTACTCCTCTTGCTGCTCCAAATGCTTTTGGACCATCAGCTGCTGTGAAGAATCACCAAGGCCACGTTAAATAGTACTTGGATTAATTACGCTTGAAAGTCTCTTATCTAAGCACTGCTAAGACCGAACAATTGAGTTTGGGAATGAATGTGGTTACATATTTTTCCTTAATGGCTTCCTGAACACCCTGGTTAGGTCTGGTCCCAGGGGGGAAATTGCCAGTTCAAGTCATAAAATGTGATCAATGTAGATCAAGACCCTGAGCTAAGTGTCTAAGATGAGAGAGGAGAAATGTATTTGTGCAAACGTGCAAACAGAAAAGACCGTGTGTTCACATGAAGAACTTCAACTTGCTTGTTGAAGTTGCACCCTCCCTCTGGTCACCCTCGGACCTCTGCTCATCCCACCAAAATGTTCAGCCGATAGTTCTGATTTGGGAAGGAGCCAAAACAAGAAAAAATTCAGAAACCATTTCTGTGCCTCCCAATCCCACATTAAAGCATGCTAAGACTGGGGGGAAGCAGACTCAGCTGGTGAACAGGGACGATTTCTTTGGCCTCAATAACACAGAGGCTGCTGGGGTTCTGGCCCTACTGGTCTCAGTTTTAAGCCCTTCTGCATAAGGTCTATCCAAAAGCTCACTGGATGCCCTAATGATTTTCATTCATACAAACAACAAATATGTATTGAGTGCCTACAACATACACAGCATCTTTTCCATCAATACAGACTCCTGCTAGCCTGCTCGCATCCGGAGTCCCACCACGTGCTGGGACTCACTTCTACACAAGTCAAGCAACTCAGCACTGCACATGGCTGCTGCGGTCCACTCTACAATGTGCTTATCTAGGGTACCACTCTCCCCATTCCAGGGCATTCCTCGTCTGGTGTCAAAACGTGTCCTTCTATTAACCAGATGTGGTCACAGTGGTCTGACATCCACCAAGTTTAAAACTGTGGTTCAACTACTCTAACACATGGTTTGGCAGTCAGCAGTTGCTCCAAGAACGCTGCAGGCCTGAGGCTCCCGTGCACTTCTACCAGTCCCCTGGAAGTGCTAATCTCTTTCCTGGGGGCTCACCCTCAACCCCCATAAGCGTCCCCAAGTAGAGGAATACTAGTGATGT
This sequence comes from Hystrix cristata, assembly GCA_004026905.1. Classification (NCBI taxonomy): domain Eukaryota; kingdom Metazoa; phylum Chordata; class Mammalia; order Rodentia; family Hystricidae; genus Hystrix; species Hystrix cristata. The sequence continues at coordinate 28,217 of PVJO010002992.1, forward strand.
CTGAGACTGACAAGTGCTTGACAGCCCAAGATCTTTTCCCGTGGGATGAAGGGCACGCTGTCCTGCAAAAATCTACGAGAAGTTACCAGAATCACTGAAGTAGCCTTCACACAGGATTTCTTCTGTCCTTTGATGCTGTCAGGTTGACAAGAGAGGATAGGATTTCATTTCTAGTGGCTCCTCTTGGGTGACCCAACAAGCTTCCTTATTTGCTCTTTGTATTCCATCTGGCTTCTCTGGCCTTGGCTCCTCCTTAGTTAAGGCCTCATGACTTTCCCGGCTCCAAAGACAGGAGTAAGCATCACAGTGCTCTCGAAACAGAGGACAGCCTCCTCAGGTCTTATCTAGAGGTGCTGGGGTTGCCATGTGGACATGTTTACGGCTCTGCACCAGCAGGGCTTGGCCTAGCTCTCACATCATCAAACAATGTCCTTTTCATAGAGCCTCCTGCTTATGACATACTGGGAGTTCCAGGGAATAATGCAGAGTAGAGCATGGTTCTTAATAGACTTCTAATTGAAGCATAAAGCCTAGGAACCGAAATAAACCACCTCTGAAGAATCTATCCAGCAAGCTTCAAGTTGTCCCATCCTCCTGCCACCCCAATCAGGTTCCCTGTCATGGATCTGTGAGACAAACCCCTCTCCACACAGGTCAAGAGGAGGAGGTAGAATTTCATTTGGTGTCTGTTTGCAGGAGACTCAGGATGACGAAAGCTAGAAGCCACACTGGCATGTGCTCATCACATGGGAATTCTACTAATCCCAGAAGCAGGGCAGCCAAACCTTGTGCACACTTCTAAACCAGTCACACATTGGGATGGGTGAGGGGTATTCAAAGGAAATGAGGGAGAAAAGAGAAGGGAAAGAGAAAGACCAGGAATTTTCTTTTCTTAAGGGACTCTTCCCTACATACTCACTACCAGGCTTTTCTGCTTCTGGGATGGAAAGTGTTACTCAGCTGCAAGGCCTCTTGCTAATTGTGGGTTTTTATTTTTATTTCCTATTACCCTCTCGCACGCCTGATGAGATTATTTTACCGGAACTGACACAGCGGGAAGCAGCAGGCATACGTGGAGCCTCTGAGGAGGTGATGCAATTTCATTTTCATTGATCAGAAATCAGCAGGGCAGTAAGTGATGGGAAATTCCATTAGAAGAAAACTCACGAGCCATGAGCCTCAACTTCCTAGCCATACCCAGGACCCCCCAGAGAGAGGGCTGAGGTCACACCTGGGGCCATCAGGAGCCCTCTCCTCAAAATGGCAACGGAAGGACAAAGGCCACACTGCCGCTGACTTGGCAGAATGTCTGAGAAGGAGAGGAAGAGCATCGGGACTCCTTGAACCAACCAGGACACCTCGACTTATCTCTGAGGATTACAGAGACGTTTTCCAGGGACCCAGAACAGAGTTCCTTACAACCAATCCCCACAGCTCCGCAAAGCCCAGGCTTAAAGGATTCCTTTCTGAGCCAGGAGCAGGGGCCCACGTCTGTAATTCCAGCCACTCGGGAAGCTGCGGCAGAAGAACTGAGAGTTCAGGCCAACCTAGGAAAGATGCTGTCTCAAAATTAAAAAAAAACAAAAAACAAAACAAACAAACAAACAAAAAACAACGGGGCTGGGGATGTATGTAGCTCAACACCACCTAGGTTCAATTCTCAGTACGAGAAAAGGAAGGAAGGAAGGAAAGAAGGAAGGGAGGGAGGGAGGGAGGGAAGCAGGATCTTATTCCAAGAGTCAACAAACAAGAAAAGAAGAGGCCGTGAAGCACCAGTCCTGACTATGTCTCCCAACCACTCAGAGATGACCCTGAAGGCACCTACCATTTACTGAGTGTCTACTGTGTGCCAGGCACTGTGCCAGGTGCTCCACATGCAGGAACTCAGGTCCGCACCTGGTGCTCTAGGATCAATGTCCCTCTCTCCTCTCTCCTGGACGAATGAGCAGGCCGAGGTCCAGGAAGGTAAGGCAGACAGTCAGTAAGCACTAACGCCTGACTGAGACCCCTCTTCACCAACAGCAAAAGAAGGCTCAGCGTGAACAAGAAAGCTCACAGCACGAGCCAATGAAACACATCTGATCAACTAGTCTGGTTTTTTCCAGAGGTAGCAGATGAGCAATTCTGATTCATTCACCTCCATCACCCTCAACACCCCAACCACAGCACTCCTTGTGTCCAGGCCTGGAACCACAGGCCAACTTCTCTTCAGAATGTAGAGAATGGCTCCTGTTTCATCAGTTAAGAGCTCTTCCAACTGTTGGCCCAGCAAATATTGCTTCACTCACCAAAGGCATACAACAAAAACAGTAAGGAGCTACTCGAAAAGACCAATTCTACAAAAAAAAAAAAAAAAATCCCAAAAAACAAAAAAAACCCAATAGCCACGTGGCCATTTTGCCACAGAAAAGGTGAATCAGAGAAAAACTAGGCCATAGCCACAAAATGCACACTGCTCCCAACAATCCCTTACCACCAAAAGAGAAAATGTTAAGTATTAAATGTGAGGAACAAACATGACTAACAAGCTTTTATTGAGCCCCTAATCCGTGATTCAAGAGAGCAGAGAACACCTAAACATGGATCTGGCCTCAGGGAGCTTCCACACTAGGTTGGGACTGAGAATACCCAGCACACAGGTACTGGTACTGCTTACAAAGATATATAAAACACAATCATAACATAAATGGAGGTCAGGGCAAAACAAAAAGAAAAAAAGTGGAAGAAAATTTGAGCAAAACATGAAGGCTAAAATGAATACAGTAATGATCTACACATTGAGTCATACTTTTTTTTTGCAAGTCATAAATTTGGCTCTAAGAATCTAAAAATCAAAAAGAAAAACATACTAACCTTGTTTTAGGTACACTGGCCACGAGGCCAAAAGAAAAGGGAGCCAGTCGGTCGGGGTTACCGACTTCCAACAGTTCCTTAATTGCCAAAAGCAGAAGAGTGGAACAAGGGACACCTGAAGTCTGTCGCTCTGCTCTCTTCAGGGAGGCACTGATGAGGATGCCTGAGTGTGAAGCCATCCAGGCTCACTACTTCCTCCGACAGACAAGAATAATGACCCCAGAGGGTGTCGGTGGTTTGCCGAAGGTCAGAGCCGGTCAGTGGCACGGTGAGGATGGGGGGCCTGGGCACCTCACGCCACACTGACATTGCTTTTTCTCCCACATCTAGCTACTCTCCGTGATCCTTCAAAGTGCATGGGCTCAATGCGGGGGACACCAAGGGACACTGGTGGCAGGAAGGAAGGAGTGTTCCAAATGAAAAGAGACTTAAGAACCCAACATGCCTTATGTAGACCTCCTCTGAATACCAACTGTATAAAAAAACATACTGGGAACAACTGGGTAAATCTGAATCACAATTTAGGATTAGATGATATTAAGAAATTGTCAGCACATGGCGGTACATGCTTGTAATCCTAGTTTCTTGGAAGCCTAAGGAAAAAGGACCATGAGTTTGAGGCCAGGCTGAGCAACATAGTCTTAAAACAAAAAGAGATGGGGTATAATTCAATGAGGGAGCCACCTGCCTAGCATGCTCAAGGCCTTGCCTTCGACCCCCAGCACTTAAAAACAAACAGAAAATAAAGTCACCCTAAGCTATCAGTGACATCTGAAATACCTCGGTTCACAAACTTAATTGTTTCCATGTTTCTGGTCACAAACTGAATTGGACAAGAACCAAGTCAAGTTTCCCCATAAGGTCGACATTGAATCCAACCCCTGAACTGGACTCAGTTCTCATCCAGTTTGGTTTGCACCAGAGTCACGGAAAGAAGTTTGTGAACCGAGGTAACGGCACTGGCCAGAGCTAAGCTATTCGATCTTGAGTTGACAAGTTCAAGGGAAGCTAAAACTTTTTGAAAAGAAATGTGGATTTTTCCTTTCTTAGAAAGAGCTTTCTGTCCTGAGCAAGTCCCAGCTACCTCTAAAGATTGCTTTTTCAAAACTCACCATCTGCTGACTCCACTTCAGCACCACATTAGAAGAATACAAGGCGATGCACCTGACACATTTAAAAAGGGTATGACTACGTGTACGGAGCAAAAATCAGCCTGTTCACAACAATTAACTGCCTAAGATTACATAGCATGCTCGATTTAGAGCTCGGATCCCAAGTGTGATTTAGAAAAAGCAGCCTCCACTTGTTGATTTAATGGGTTAAAAAGTTGTTTGGCGAGGGCGGCGCTTTAGCTCGGTGGTTACAGTGCTTGCCTTGTAAGCACAAGGTCCTGAGTTCGATCCCCAGCACCAAAAAAAAAAAAAAAAAAAGACACCTCGTTGTTGTCAGGAAAAAGTTATTTTTTTGTTTTTTAACACTTTCACTGAGTTTAAAAAATAAGGTGTTTACCAACCACTGTTTTTAAGTTCACTATCTCAGCATGAATGCTCCATGAGCCACCTTAACAGCTTGGTAAAGGCTGAACTGAGCTGCTTCCATCCAGCCAGGCTGATTCTGTAGAGTCCCTGTGCTGGTAAACAGCCGGATGGGAAGTGGGCTTCTAGCCATACGTGGTCCCCACACCCCCTCACCCAGCAGCCCCTCTTCCTTCCAACCTGAGCATATTCTCAGGGTCCTGCAGGCTCCTGGGAAATACTCTGCAGTGGACCTTTTCACACTGGCAGCATGACCTGACCAAGAGCATCGTCACACCCAGCACCAAGCCCTTCAGAAACACATTGGAACGCTCCTCTAACATGCACGATGCTTTACACATGTTCAAACATTCTTACATTCGCTTCTCATTTGACCTCCAACGATCTTTTAAATAGACAGAGTAGGAACCAAACTGCAGATTTTACAGGCTAAAATAAATTCAAACATCAGAGCGACTACTCCGAGTCACACAGGTCACACAGCTGGTTAAGGAGCAAAACAAGCAGCACAGTGTCCAGGCTCCTACCGCGGTGCTCTTCTCTCTGTGAAGACATCACTTCCTCCCAGAGGATCGCCAGCTCTCAGACACACAGGGAAAGGATAAAGATGGAGATCTACCTGCTGTACCCAGGAAACCCCAAGCATCCTTCAAAAACACCTTTCATCCAAACAAGAGACACTGCACCAAAGACCTGAGAAAGAGCACTCCTAAAACGCAGAGTTACAAATACAGGCTGAACCTCCCTATTCTGAAAATCCAAAATCCCAACTGGAAAATTCTATACACCATGGAACAAAATTATTAAAAATTCCATATAAATTTACCTTCAGGCTCTGTGTATGAGGGACATATAAAAATGAATTTTGTGTTTAGAACTTGAGTCCCATCCCAAAGGTATCTCATTTTATCTATGCAGATACTCCAAAAGAAAAAAAAAATCTAAAATCTAAGACACTTCTGGTCCCCAGTATTTTGGATAAGGGATACTCAATGCATAACATCAAATACTGACTTGTTCCAAACAGACAAGACTCTTAAGAGGAAGGTATTAACTCACAGATTTTTACATAGATCGGAGCCTGGAAAACGAATCAGGAAAGCACCAAATGTCAAAAAAAAAGGGTTAGGCCGAGTGCAACTCCTGCAATACCCTCTGCTACACACACAACACTACTGCCTGACACTGTCATCCACTCAGCTCAAAAACTATTTGCAAGAGCAGGTAATAAGCTGCCAGCACCCAGGTGCTCCCCATGAATGAGGCGCCACCTAGAAGAGCCGCCTTCCATACAGAGTTCGGGCGCAAGTCAGAGGACAAAGGTGATCTGGAGCACAGGATGACTGTACCATCACCCAGTCAAAGTGCATGCACCCACGTAAAACCAAGCAGAAAGACCAAGCAGAAACCTGGCTTCACTTCTATCATGAATGTCTTCTTTTCTACAGGCGTGGGCAGATTCTTCAGCAAATTCTCTGATACCATGGTGGAACCTTTGAGGCCACAGTTCCTATCATGATAGAAAACAATGAGATTCACTAATCAACTTGGTATTCAGTGATTATGCTCTAAGTGTAACTGATTGTTGTGAGAGGTATTTTTAAGAAGACCATTAATACTCAAAACTTTCCAATTTAGGGAACCAGGAAAGTCTGGGCAGAGGAAAGGTAACCGACAAAAGTGAGTGGGCCCGGAATGACCAGGACCAGGTCCAGAATGAGAAAACATGACAAGGATCCCTAGACTCCTCATCAAAGGGAGGGCAACCTTGTCAGGGAGGCATGTTCAGAGGGAAGACCTGCTTAAATTAAATCATGGCCCTCTGCAAAGTCTCTAACCCCATAGAGATGACCATCCCCGCCAGCTTCCCACTGGGAAGGAGGAAGTCTACCATGACTCCCTGGGGCCATCTATTTCCTTACTACCAGTGTTCCTGGGTCCTGCTAGAGGGTAGAGGAAGACCTTGTCCATCAAGCCCACAGCCAAGGTCTTATCTTGTCATTACTACCCTAGCCGTGCCAGTGACAGCTTAGTTCAGTGGTGGCGAACGTGTGGCACACGTGCCATGGCAGGGCTCTTTGTTATCACGGAAAGCACATCTCTGGCTTAGGGCCTTCTATCTTGCTGCCCAGACTCTACGTCCTGGCTTCCTGATTCTCTTCTGCATGGGCATCTGACTGGCCAGCGCTCAAGCCCCATCAGCAGAAATCCCATAAACCTGTAGCCTCTTGCCCATCTATGCCTGCCTCCACTTCGAAATCACTCCCAGGTCCTCATCTCAATCACACGGCTGCTGGCTCTCCTCTCCATCTGATCAAGTTTCACTGCTGGTTCTCACTGCCTGATGGGCAGCTGCAAAGATAAAGAACCAGCGGTCGGAGCCTCACAAGAAGGGCAAGACGGTGACATCTGCCACAAAATTCTCGTGCTTTCTGAGCTAACTCTCACTTCCTCCTCCATTCTCCCTGTGACTCCATGAAACTTTGTTCACAAACTTTAAAAATTTGCCCTTGAGATGTGGGAGATGGCTTCCTGATAGAAATCAATGTCATTCAAGTTGAACTGCACTCATATTGTTGGGTCTGTATTGCTGAGGACTCCACGACAGTCTGCAGTGAGGCTGGGCCAAAAGGGGTAGGCCTCGCTATGGGGTATAAACTTAGGCCTGGGATTCAACAGAATGTGTATTTCTCTAATCTATACGTGATATGTATTTATATACATATGTGTATGCACATGCATATATAGTATGTATATAAATACACATAAGCTTATGTATGTACATAGACCTACACATACAAGTACATCTCTCTCATTTAAAACAAAATAGAGCAAATAAAATACTGGGGAGAAAACCACAGAAAGCCACCACCACCACTACCAAAACTCCAATGGCACAATCTTGTCCCAAAACTTCCTGGATAACTATCACTTAATACTACTGAACCCCTAAATGACAGACTACCTGCTGGCTTGGTCTGAGGGGACTCCAGTTGCTTTTCTAGAGAAAACTGTCTTTGCTGCCTTCATTTGAGCAGGAGGGAAAGGGAATGTAAACATTAACCAGACCAGACACAGTGATATAATCTCAAGCGGCACCAAAAATCTTTCTCCAACGTTCTGTCATCTGATGATCACCCGTTTCATTTCAAATACTCACTGGTCCAGAGGAACCTGAATCCTAGTACTAGATGTCCCCAAATAAATGGTTTCTTCCTACCGGTAAAATGCAGATCATAGAATAAGTGTGAGAAGAGTCTGAAGAATGCCTGTTGCACAAGGGCGTGAGAGCTACAGGCCTCAAGTGAATTCCTTGCACGCCAATCTGTCCCCAGAGAGGGGAAAAGTGGGGCTGAATGGAACAGTGGCCAGACCAAGGCAGGAACAACACAGAATTCTCACTTTTAACATTTGAATTCCTGAGACACAGCTGGAATCCCACTGCTGTAATTGCTTTACACAGTGTCTCTGTGTATACAAAAAAGATGCCTTTAAGAAATCGCTTTAGTTTCCAGATCCACTGTTTAAAACCCTTCCTTCTCCTGGGTGCTCTGAGATAAAAGCTGTGTTTCCCTCACTGGCCAGCTGTCAAATTCCAGCACTCACTTGGGCTATGACCAGAGCAGTCTTCTGTCCAACCATGGAAGGCACCGTCCCCACCAGCAGAGCAGGGGTTAATGGAAGCTGACCGCAGCACAGTTGTTAAGGTAATCAATACCACTGAGATACTAAAGCAGCATAAGCCACAATATTGATTGCCAAGCAGATGATAAAACTGTTTATTATGATAATTGCAGGGTCCCTGCAAGATGCTCCTAGCGCTTCCTAAAGCTGTTTACAAAACTAATAAAGATTTGCCATTTCAAGGACTTTCGTTTTAACCATCCCCCTCTCCCCAAGCTCTCACCCCTACCCTTTGCCTCTTACCAAAAAGCAGGCTTCAACCCTGGGTTACCAAGAACAGCAATTTCAGCCTATCCTGGGTAAAGCATCTGTCTAGGGACCCTAAGGAACAGCCTGCCCTCCTACACCCTCGCCCTGCCCCCAACTTCGCCAAAGAAGACGGAAGCCCAGCCGTCAGACACTTAGGGTGTGCAGATTTCCTCCTTGGAGCCTGCCATGTCATAATTACGGGGTTTTATTGATGGAGGGGGGCTGCTCAGGGCTTCTTGGGCTGACATCCATTTGTTTTAACACATTTAAGAAACCGCACCACCTTGGTTGGTAATTAAAACTTCTCTGGAGAACTTGGTGGCCATGGAACTAACTGAACAGGGTCAAACATGGTTTCTAGAATGCATTTCCACCAGCACAACTCCACAGTGACTTTGGCTGCCGGACTGGGCGCATGCCTTGGGTTCTATCACGCCCAGTGCACCAGCTTAGTTTTATTAACAGTGGAAATTAACTCCTTCTTGGTCATAAATACAGTCATCTGTATTGATAAGGACAGCATGGTCACTCATGTTGTCCCATTATGTTCAAGAAGAACTGGAATGTAGGCATCTCACACGTAGCATAACGTTCTTCAAACTGCTCAAGGGAAAACAACGTATCGGCTCCTGAAATAAAGTACAGCAGCCTCAGTACTGCAAAGCTTGGGTGTGTTTTCAGAGTATGAAAGAGAATAAAAAGGAACTCAGGTTTTCAGGAAAACCCAGAAGCCATTCCATTAGCAACTGGAAGACCAGCCCCCACCTCAACCCACCCTCAATCGCTTTGACTCAATCCATAGCAGCCAAGAGGATTTACAGAGAAGAGAATTTGACAAGATCTGGCCTTCAAATTCACACTTGCAATTTAGAGGGCAGGTGGGGTAAAGTATTAGAATTGGGAGGCAGTTTTTTTGTGTGGTTTTTTTTTCCCTTTCTCCAATCAAAGCATGGAGAAATTGTTCACAAGGACTTCTGTCTGGCTTAGGAAAAGAAATGTCTACCTTGCCGAATCTCTCTCCCTTTGTAGATGCACCCAGCAGCCCTGGAAGGTCACTGCCCAGAGCACAGCTTTGTGCACACACGCGGTTTAATGTCTTAGGCTAGTGGAGACATGCTGCTCTTTCGTAGACACCTGGCCCTGCCCCACCTGCTGCCAATCACACAGAACTCAGAAAACTGGAGCCAGTTTCACGTAGAGTGTAATCCCTTTGCCAAAGACCTTGCCATGAACTCACAGATACCACAGCACGGCTGGAAAGGGTGCACTAGAGATTAGTTTAACCTGGTTACCTGCTCTTACAGGAACTATTTGGCAACCAGGAATGGCCAGAGGAAGTCGGAGGCTTCCCTGTTACTGCATTTCATGAACAATACAGTCCTAGGAAAAGAGCAAAGAACAAAGAGTCACCACCTACAAAACTCTAGGCTGGACACCGCACTCATTCACAGATGCCCCAGGATCCACATTAACAAACACTTCCCTGGATTGGATATCTAAAGAAAGTTTAATACTAAGTGTGAATAATTCTGCTGTTACCTTTTAACCTCACTTGCACATATTAGTTGTACTGTGAACAATAACTTCAACAAAAAACATATCCTAAGAATGATACAGTCCACACTTGGAAACCCGCCCACAACGGCCAGCCGAGCCTGCCTAAGTGCTAAGAACCATTTAGGAGCATTGTAAACCATTAGGGCCATTAGCTCTAATTTGACCTCAACAAAATAAATCAACCTGCTAGGAACAAATTTAGAAGCTTTCCAAAGTCAAGTTCTCAAACCCTTGAAGGGCTCCCAAGCACAATGCAGGGCAGGGAACAAACGGGCAGCTATTCTCAGCTCCCACCTTCCCTGCAAGCACATGAAGAGAGCAGGCATAGTCAGGGCATGGACCCAGGGTCTTCTCGGTGCACTGGATCAGGAAGCTGTGGCTACTGAGAGAGTGCTAGCTGGAACACATTTGCCACTGCAAGTTCGGGATTCACTCGTCCTTTCTCCAATTTATACCATTTACAGTTCCTATCTACACTGCTATGCATGTTTGCTTTCAAAGAATGTAGATATCTGGATCTGTTTCCAAGATAACCCAACTGGCTTTGAACAGGGCTGATTCTCAGCAGCCAGTCTGCGTTCACCCTGCCTTTCCACCTTCAAGCGGGCAGGTATCATTTACATTAAGAATCATGACGCCCCACATTAATACGTATGTCAACATAATAAATAAGTTCTCCAACAAAACTTATAACCATCAGCATACACTATAAATTTAAATTGCAAAACTGTCGTAAATTTTCATCTTTGTTCCACTGATAATTACTTACTGCATTTTTTAATACTGATGGCCCTGCCCTGACGTAGAAGCAGGAAGCAAAATGAATTGTGGCACCATCAAATTCCACCAGGCAATGGAAGAAGAGCTAAGAACAAGCATGCTAGACAAGCAGGCGGTCAACACGTATACATCAACGGTCCTTGTTTGTTTAAATGATAAAGAGAAACGTACTGTATAATCACATCACTTGTCTTTTACCCGAGGAAGAAATAAGTAGCAAGGGTTATGGCAAAGCAAGTTAGCAGTAACAGGAGAACCAGGACACGCGGCACATAGAGTTCTCTAACTCAAGAGTCTGAATTGCTAAGAGCTGAGTAATCCTTTCCAGCTCCACCCGACATGAATTTCCAGGTATCAAATTATATGTTAATTACACGAATGTGAAGTTATATGAGGGGAAGTGGTGTTAGTCAGCACCCAGCGGGTGGAAGTTCGGCAAAACTCGAGTTTGTAAAGCATGTTTCATGCACAGGCCCGGGGCTCCGCTGGCTCAGGAAAAGAAGAGGAATTCAGAATGAGAGGCCCAAGTTACCTCTCCGCATCTTCTCTCCTACGGCCCTGCAGCCAGGTCCCTGGGTCTTCCAAGCTGCACTTCCCTGTCTTAGGACTCAGGTGCTTTTCCCTTCTGTGCATTCCTTACACAGATCAAACAGAGCTGCATCTCGGCCCTGCTCAGACTCAGCTGCTCAAAAGCCAGGGAGGAGCAGCTCCACTGAATGTGACGAGGGGAGCACGCCAGCCTCCTAACACGGGCCCTCAACAACGTCTGAGGTTAGGACAGCACCAGGTTCTGGAAGCTCCTGGCCTCTGGAGCCAGGGAAACACAGCGTACCTGTGAAGAAATGGAACTCAGAGCTCTGAAAAAGCTCCAAAAGCCTGTGTCTCAGACTGCAGGAACGTTATCAAAACGACACATCGTCCACTGTCTCCAAAGAGGCCCCATCAAAAGTGTGTACTGATCCTGCCCTGATGGGGGAGTCCAAGGCTGCCCAACCAGTGCAGGACCAGATGGACGATGGAATGTGAGCACTCGGGACCTGAGAAGAGACCTCGTTGGGAGGAGCTGCTCAGTTTCTTCTTCTCAGTCCTTCCTGCTTTAAACAATAATACACCCAACAGGCAGATAAGGGAGAGGTACTAAAATAAACCTTGAAGTGGGCCAATAATGAATCCTGCGAATGAATACTATGTACCGTACTAGTACAGTATTGGTGTAGCACACAGTCTAAAGTGTAATACAGTTGATAGTATCAGTGTACTACAGTATGAGCATAATACAGAGTATACGTAACAGAGAAAGTAGTAGCACCATTTTAGAGACTAAAAGTATATGCTCTGGGGGGCTGGGGATTTAGCTCAGTGATTAGAGTGCTTGCCTTGCAAGCACAAGGCCCTGAGTTCAATGCCCGGCACCACCAAAAAAAAAAAAAAAAAGTGATAAACGTATACGTTCTGAGCTGGCATTCCAACAAAGAGGATAATTTCAAAGGTACAAGTACAAGGTTTTTTCTTTTAGTTCATTTTGTCTCGGTAGCACTGGGAACTGAACCCAAAACCTTGAGCACGGTAGGCCAAGTGTTCCCGCCTTTGGGTTCTTAACCTACTTTGGGTCTCAAATCCATCACAAATGTAACGGGCATAGAGATCATATTTGTCCCACTGGATGCAAGGATTACCAAGAGCCTCAAGTATTTAGAGCACAGCGGATGCCTCGTAAGTGTCAGCTCTTAACATTCATACATACATACACCAAAAAGAACATATCCTCATTTCATTTGCTTAACAAAGATCCATGCTCATCTTTAACGCTCAGAAATGCAAAGAGTCTTGCCTACGCTCAGGCGCCTAGGAGACAGCAATGCTGGGTTTGGAAACAAGCACAGCAGTGTACCCTCCCCCTGTCTGCAGGGCATATGTGCAAGGTGCTCCTTGGTATTAAATCCTACACTGCTTCCTCTTACATATACATACCTATGATAAAGTTCAATTTATAAACTGGACACAGGAAGAGATTAACAACAATGGCTAACAGTAAAACAGAACAATGATAACAATACGCTATAATCCAAGTTATTTAAAACTTATGAATTGTTTATTTCTGGAATTTTCCATTTCGTATTTGCAGACCACGGTTGACCTGGGATAACTGAAACCATGGAAAGAGAAACCACAGACAAAGACAGACTGCTGTTCTCAGTGCCTTTCCCATCGTTATTTTCCAGTCTATCATGCACACATCACTGGCCACAGGCTAGATGGTTCTTGATGATAGGTGGGTGAGTGTTATAATTCTAATCGCTATCTATTCAATGTTTATTTGATCCAATACAACTGGTACACATCTGTGATTCCTCAGATAGCAATGCTTGGCATGATGCAAAAGCAGGTACTAACACTGCAGAACATCTATGGCCACCAGAAAGGAAATATAAAGCAAACAATGCAGTACAGGTGGTAGAGACACACAGAAGTAGTGCCTCAAACCAGGGGAGCTCTCTTTCCCCTCACAGAGGCTGGGGCAGAACTGACCTTCTTAACAGGGGCAACCACGAAGGCACCAAGCATCCTGTCCTGGTTTCCGCTCTGCATCTGTCTTGCACCCTGCTAAGCTCCTCCTCCCAATGCAAGAGCTTCTCTGCCTTTCTGCAGGCCTCCTGAGAAGGGTCATGTGAAGGGGTTATCAGCACTGTGACCTCTTTAGTCATCAATAGCGCTTCTGCCTCTCCCCTCCCCCCAGCAAGGACCCTGCAGCAGAGCTGGCCCCCAGCCTCCCCCTATTAATGCCTTTCCCCTGTCCAGCTATCACAGGAGGGCTGTTGAGTGAGAGGACCTCTGGCTGACCTCTGCTGACAGGCGCCGAGCTCCCTCTGTACACTGATCTAATGCTAGGAGGGGTAATTAGCGACCAAGTAATAATTGCAGCTTCTAACTATGCTGGACCAAGATTGCAAAAATTCCCTGGGGGGGGCCCTGCCAGGGACCCCAACCCACACAGAGGCATCTGCTCACAGCCAAAAGGAAGGACTCAGCAACATTTCTGAGGAAGGCCAGCACTTTTCTCGGTTTTAATTAAAGTGGGACTTGGGTAAGAAGTTCGACAGCTACAAAAGAAAATTGGTAAATAAAGGAGAGTGGCCAAGGATGAAGTGTAAGGCTGGCCTAGAGGAGCCCATTCAGGAAAGTACAAGCTCTCAAGGTAACTGGCCATGCACAAGAAACTTTCATCTCAGTAGTGGAAGACACACAGCAAGTATCTTAGGAGAGGCATCAAAAACAAGTGTAAAAAGCCTGGATGCCCAAAGACAGCACAGCACCACCACTTGGCTAGTCTGCTCCCCCTGCCCCAGTCCAACCCACTCAGCTCAAAACCAGTCTTTTCCCCAAAAGTATAGGATGCCTCACTGTTAGAAGATGCTAGACAGATGCATGCCTTGTGGCCAGACCTAAGGGATCTGCAGTGTAATCTGCTATGGTTTGGTAATCCCACCAGATTCATCCAACAGGCCACTCTACAAGTACCCTACATGGGTGTGACATGGTTCAGGATAATGTACAAAGTCCCCACCGAGAAATAAAGAGGTGGGTATATCCACATATAGCAGTCGGCCTCACCATGACTCTAAAAATAAATCCCCCCTCACCCTTAACAGGGTAGAACAAGACACCCAACAGCACCCAGCATCTAGGCCATTCTTCCTAAGCAAGCCACCTCCTACTCCAATATCTTTCATCTGCTTTCCATGATAAAAACCCCTCTAGGGCAGCACTGCAGCCCATGATCTCTCCGGAAGCTCTTTTCCCAGCAGGTTCAGGAACATGGAAGCTCTCCCATGCCAACAGGACTTTCCACCCATCTGAACGACTCCACAGACACCACACTCCTTTTCCCCCACCACTGCACCACCCACTCTCCCAAAGCATTCACGGCATCTCTGGGTTGAATCCAGTTACAGAATCCAGAGTGGCAAGAGTTGACTGCACCAATTCACCCTCCATTTCCTTCTCCAAACAATTAATAGACTTAATAACTCCAGCCCCCATGACTGAGTCCTCAGACGCCCCTCGATTAACCTCTCCCCGCTACGAGCAGTGGGTCTCCACCAGCCTTCTTCTGTTCCCTATCACTTAATCATTTCTCAATCCACAACAAGGACTTTGCGCCACACTGTGGTTTTGTTCTCTCTTAATCTTTTATGAGGGACCTTATCAAAAGCTTTTAGAAAATACAAGGGAATTTTGCCTACCAGGTCATCTTTATTATTTTAGAATTCTTTATGAAGAAATTACAGACTTTAACATTGTAAATGAATATTTAAGACTCAGCACTCACTTAGACATGCAAGTCTGACTTGGGTTATATTTAAGTGGCTGTATTACTTCCATCTTTAGATCCTTGTCTGCCTGCTTAGGAAGGCATCACACCCCTCCCCACACCCCAAGTATGGCTATTCCTGGGATTCCCCAGGAGCTTCTGAGTCAGGTAAAACTGAGTGTGTACTGAGCACCAGGGGGGTATACAGGACGTCAACAGAACCTCGGATCGTGGAAAGAAAGTCAATGAAGGCCTGGATGCGGCAGCCATTTTCTGTATGCTTCCCCAGGTGGGCGGCAGGTAAGCAGCTGGCCCACACATCTGCAGGGAGCCAGCCGCGACTTCGTGATGTTAACAGCATCCCTGTGCCCTCCGAACACCTGTTTGTTGTAGCTATTACTTCTAATTAGCACGCTGCAGCAGACTCAGTCCTGAGCTCTGGGGCAGGTTTCTCCCTGATGGAATAATTAAAATTGCACAAGGGGTGGGGGTGTTTCCTGGTCATCTAAAAATTATTTTCTTGGCAGGCTTAAAGGTAAATTATCTAGTCAAAAACACATCTCTTGAAGACTTGCCTTTGGGCGGGGTTAGAAAACTACAGAACAATTCTGGAATCGGACTGAAAGCCTTTCGGTGGAGTGAAATAAGAGGGCTAACTGATCAGCAGCACACAGCACGTTTTCCTGGTCATCAGGGGAATCTTCAGCCTTCTTCACCCATGTGTCTGTTTCTAAGGATCCATTTAGTACAAGGCTGTGCCCCAATCACCAAAAACCTAGATAGGGTTCCCATTCCTAAAGCCAGATGAGATGTGCCTGCCACTTCCGAACATGCTGGTGAAATGAACAAGTTCTAGGAAATCAGTCTTCAAAGTCCAGAGTACTGGTGATGCTTTACTCTGGAGGAAAACTTTCAGTGTCAAGTCGTAATCGTCATAATCATATTAAAAGGGCCCCATAAATGAGCTGTCAGAACTCCTCTTCTCTCAGCCCAGGCCCCTCTGATCTGGCTTCCCTGGAGGATGGAATGGGAACTGCAGGTCCAGGCACTCCATTAGGGCAACACAGCAGTTCACCCTGAACTTAATGAGCTCTTGTAAGGAAACAGGAAGTCCATAAAGTAATTTAAATAACTTCCAGTCCTGAAATAAAGGAAATTAAACCGCTGGCACAAACCTCTCTGATGGACACCTTTTTTGTCCCTCCAATCACATCCACAGTTAACAGCTGTCATATTCTTCTCTCCAGGGCCAGCCCCCAAATTCCTCTAATTTGAAACACACAAAGGTTGTCAGTTCATCCTCAGAACTCTCCAAGCTACTGTGGAGACCACGAGCCAGGGATACTGGATGGTGTGCAGCAAGAACATGGGAATCAGCCCTCAAACCCCACAAGGAGTACTGCTACTTCCTAGCTGCCAGAGCTTGGACCAATCTCATAACTTCATGGGGCCTCAGCTCCTCATTAAGACACAGGGAAAGTCTGGGTCCGAGCAACCGCCCCCGAAGGCCGTTAAGAGAATCAAATGAGCGCAATGAGAACAGGGCGAACTGAAAACACAAACCCTGGTATCATTACAGCTGCCCAGACTCGAAGGCTCCAGAATTTCTGTGTTCCTCTCCAGGAGCACTGTCCTGTTCTGGCTTTCCTCTTCACTGTGAATATTTATTTATAACTTCTTCCACTTCTGGTAGGCCCCTAAATATAGGTAATTATTTGTGTAGATACTTACTAGTCCAAACAGACATTTTTTTCCTTAACGTACGCGTTCATATTCTACAAACCAGTGTGTCCAGAGCTCCAAGTAGCTTCTCCACGAAGGGCTGGAACCGGTGCAACCCATGCAGCTACCCAGACATTCTCAAGTACCAGTATGCTAACAGCGAACCATCAAGGCTCTACTGAGCAAGCAGAACCTCAAACCTCATGGCAAAGTGAGATTCACAAGGGGCTTGGAGTCTACAAGGTGGGAAGAGGAGGGGTGGGGGCTTAGGTGCCCCTCTCTGCCAAAACAGCCCCAACTTCTCCTCTGCATTCCCCTCGAAAGGTTCACCACTGTCACTATGGAGGTTTCACCTGGTAAACCTAAGCTGCCAGCTACAAGAGACTGTTTCTGGCCGCAAAGTTGACTTTATCGATAATAATCAGCCAGATATGAACTGGTCTGACCAGTCCTCTGGACAGAGGATCACCACAAAGGCAAATTAAACAGAAACTGAAGGTCCATCTCGTTTTGCTGGCCCTCAAGATACTGCTACTGACAACCAGAATGGTGAACTCTCAAACCCTTCACAGTAAAAGCCAAGAGCAAGCCTGGGGGTTCACCGTGGCCAGGGGCCACCTCCTGCAGGGCGGGGGGCAAGATCTTGGTGCTCTTGAAAGAGAACCACTGAGTTTTGGTCAAAAATTGACCCTCCCAAGTCACCTCAGGAAAAGGCAATCACAAACAGAACTCTAACTTTGCCGTATATGAAGGCACGGACACACTCACACGTTCTTGGCCTCCACAAACAGGCTCCATGTGAAACTACTCTGCTGCCCCTGCTGATGTCTGCGAGGGTAAATTCTCTGTGTTGCATACTGTAGCAGCCTTATTCTGATAAGGTTTTTATTTGTTTTTTGGTGCTGAGGACTGACCCAGGGCCTTGCACATACGAAGCACCACATCATGGCGACCTTGATATCACCGAGGAATTGCCATGGGCCTGTGTAACCTGCATGATAGGATTCAGAAGGTCCAGAGGTCTGCTTGAGCAACCACTGCCTTCCTTTAAAAGTCTCACAAGTTGAGTAACAGCGTCCTTTACCCTGGAGGGCTGCTCCAGCTCTTGAGCAACCCCTCTAGCGCTTCCAGGAGTTTGGCTCCACAACCATCCCCTCCCATGGCACTCGGGCTTCATGAGGCCGTTCATGCTCCTGTCCACAATGTCTGTCTCATCACTTCACAGTCTGATGACAGCTGGAGGGGACACAATATGTCTAAGGTATGGTAATCCAAGAAGCAAACATGAGTGGTCTCTCATGGAATCATTCACAGCACGCCCCACTGCAGCCAAACTTGATTTCCCACAGTTCACTGACCAAAACCCACAACCAGGGCATCTTTAGAATTCCCAGACTGAACCATCTTCATCCAAAATGGGAGTCATCGGCCAGGTGTGGTGGTGCACGCCTGTAATCCCAGCACCTGGAAGGCCAACGCAGGAGGATCATGAGTTTGAGGCCAGCCTGGGGAGCACAGCAAGTTCAAAGCCAGTCTAGATGACATAATGAGACCATCTCCAATAATAAATAAATAAATACATATATAAAAATTTTAAATTTCCTAGTAAGCGCATTTTAAAAGGAAAAAAGGATACATCTGAAATCAATAGTGTTTAATTCAACATGTCTAACGTATTATTTCAAATGTAACCAATCCGGATTTTACTAAAGTATGTTCCCCTTGTTTTCACACTAAGCCTGAGAGGTCTGGTTGTGTTTTATACTCACAGCACAAGTCCCATGCAGACCAGCCATGTCTCAAGTGCTCGGTGGTCACACACGGCTGGTAGCTCCCACGCTGCCTTTGCTGCTGCTGAGAACCTGGACTGTCCTTCTAATCTGGCCTCACTGCGATCATTCATGCTTGTTTTCTCACTCACAGACTCTGCAGAATGCACTCCTACTTGGGATTCTTTCCCACGGCATTTACAATTATATTTGTGTGAGATATGAAGACATTAGGCTGATGGGCCTGGAGTTAACAGATGTTCAAGGAATCATGTATAACTTATCTGTTGGTCAGATCTCCTCTCCAGGGTTTTTTCACCAGTAAACTAGGCCCCTGGAGTTTCTTGATTTAAAATGCTCATAACCCCGTAACTTGAAAGTCCACCATCTTCTCAACCACATGGAGTTAACTCCACACTGGCCACATAACCATCTCCATGTTAGTAATATGGATGATGATAAAGAGACATTCTCCTTGTGATCTAACTCAAGCTCATGCTGGATTATTCTGACCTAGACATACATGGTGGGTGCTATGCACACAGAATTACAAAATACCTAAATAATCTGCTGAGGTTGTGCCTAAGGGCTTAAAACACAAACAGATAAGGGGCAAAACCACAGGCTTGGGAGCATAACAAAAGAAGAATTTCCAGGAGACTGAGGCAATGCTGGAAGCAACTATTATCAAGAAAACCCTGAAGGCTCAGGCCAGGTCTGGGCAGAAGTGGCTTGGCCACTCTCTCCTGGGTGGGGACAGGAGCCGGTGCTGGTCAACACCACATAGCAGATAGGAAACACCTCCCAGCACCAGGTAGGGGAGGGATCCCACAAGAACCAGCAGATACGCACAGTAGCAACAGTAGTTTCTTCTGTACCAGACCTGTGTGCTTCACTTGTTGTTCCTTGCATCTGGACCTGCCCCATCCAGAGAAGCAGAGAAATTTATCTAGAAAGCAACATTGGCACAGTAAAGGCTCCTCAATCCACAGTCAGCTTCAAGAGCAGGGCAACCAGGGAGCAGCAGAAACATACAGAAAATGGTTCATTTCTGGCTCTCCGTTCTGGCTGCAGGCAAGAGAAGGTGTGCGCAGAGTTTTGGAGGAAAGGACTGGAATGGGCTAAGGCTGGGCTTTGTTCCCAGAACCCCACAGGGGACAGGGCTGGCTCCCAAACCTAGAAATGCAAAGGGCTGCTCTCCAACAGGTGAGAGCTCACCCAACTACACATCCTGGACAGGAACAAAGAGTGAGAGCCACTATCTGTCAACGTTGTCATCGTCACCTCCCATCTTTGAGGGTCCCTTGACCTGTTCCCAAGGCACCAGAGAGGGGAGTAAGGGACGAAGAGCACAGAGAAAGGAAGGAAGGAGGCGGCTCTTCTTGGCGAGCTGATGGGTGTGAGTGGTGAGCATTAATTAAAAAGCCATCTGGGAACAATGGTCTTTTCATATTTGGAGCCTGCTCTGCACAAAGCCCAGCTTGTTCTAGGGGAGGACTCTGCTTTCCTTCTTTTTTTTTTCCTTACTCATTTCCTAGGGTTGTGGCAACGTCTGGCACCCAGCTCAGCCCACTGGAGTATCCCTTAACCAGGGGACGTGCCAGGCAGGCCTCCTCCTTGCCTTCGTAAGTGGCGGCATTCAGACACAAGAAGGGGCAAATGCAGGAAGCTGTTCTGATCAGACCCGTGGCTCTCAAGAGCTCCTGGGTGTTTCCCTGAATAGCTGCCTAACCCGCAGAAACACACACTGGACATTTTCAGCAGCCAAACACCCATTTCCCTCTCAAATTATGCTAGACACACCACACCCAGGAGACACAGGGTGAGGACTCATGGGTCTAACAGTCCAGCCAGCAGATGCTTCCAAGCTGAGCTGGAAAAGGACAGTGAATAGATATCAGATCCTATGATGAGACCCTCTTCCACATTCTGGCCCATTCCTGGAGTCTCCACTAAAACCCTCAAACTCCTCCAACAAAGGCATCTTTCAAACTGAAGGTGGGATGGGAATAGGAGCCAACACTGAGCATCGAAGACATGCCTGACAGTTCAAACCACTGCCTCACTCACTACTTACAAACCCTGGTGGGCAGCCTCTATGGCAGCTCCCTGACCCCTTCCTGGCATCCACATCCTTGGGTAATCCCCTCCTCTCGGGCATGAGCTGTATGTACACAGTGACTCACTACCAACTAACAGTATAATACAAACAAAAGAGGGTGAAAGTGATAGGATGCCATTCTGAGATGAGGTTGAAGTTTCTGTCTTCTGTACTTTCTCCCTAACACAGCCAAATGCTGCATCAGGAGCTGCTCTGTGGAGAGGAATACACGGCAGAGAACTAAAGCCAGCCCCCAATGGGTAAGGACCAGAGACCCTCCATCCTGTCACCACCCACAGGATAAGCTTGGAATCCCCAACCAAGTCTTCAGATGAGACCACATTCCCAGCCAACACTTTGACTGCATCCTCATGAGAGAGCTTAACACAGTGGACCCAGCTAAGTTATTACCTGATTCCTGAGCTACAGAAATTGTAAGATAATAGGTGTTTAAGCCATGAAGTTTAGGGCTAATCTGTTACACAGCAAGGGATAACTAATACTTTCCTCCATTTTACAAATGAAAAGATAAAATTTTGGCCAATAAAAGACAGCCCTGAAATTCTCAATCAGACAAGACTGGTCCTTGATAGCTGTTTTCCCTGCATATCTTAGCCCAATGAACTATGAACTAACAAAATTTACTGAGCCTCTCTGTCCTCACAGATGACCCCAAAGACATCTACAACTCACACCTTAAAATAAAAAGACATCAGATTCCTTTAGAATGTTAGAGCTGAAAGAAGAAAGAAGAGACAGTGTAGTCTAACCTTCTCTTTTTGGAGACCCAGAGGTGTGAAGGAGAAGAGATGAAACTGGAACTCCAGCCATGATGGTTGATGATTCCTCAGGGATCTGGGAAGCTTCAGCCCAAACATGCTGAACACATTTCTGATTTGCTGGCCAGGAAAAACCCATCAATAACCCTCATCTTCCCTTCTGACCCACCGAGGGAAACGAACATTCTGTGGCACCTAGGTTAACACTCCTCAATCTTGATTGTTCCTTATAACTTGGCAGCTTCTCCTAAACCTGTCCCCCTAAATTCATGCATATGGTGGGAAACACGAGAATTGGCAACAACAGAATATCCTCTATCCAGCTGATGTGGAAACATGTACTTTAAAATTCTATGACGTATCAAGGGAACAAGACAAACATTTCCACCAAGAGATCTACATTATGAAAAGGTTTTCTGGAGTCTCCAGGATGATTCGACAGGCTTGCACATCACTAAGACTTCCATTATTTTTACAAACACATACCATAAATGCTTACGGTAAATATCATAAATAATTAAGCCTAGCCTAAGGACATTTTGTGAAATATTCTTGCTGTTTTAGTTTTTTTTTTCCTTTTGTAAATTAGGTTCTAATTCACAAGACTGAACAACCTCCAAGAGGATTCCAGATACAACCACAGACCAGTGCTATTCAAGTCACTCTACATTCTTGCCAACTTTCAAATATATTTTTCTTATTACAAAAGTAACAGATATTCCAATATTCGGAATTCAGAAAAATATTAAAAGTAGCTTGAATTTCTACCATCTGAAAATAAACATTCAGCAAAGACTGTTACATGTATTGTATTCTTTAGCCTCTCATTTATGCATATTTTTAAAATTAAACTTAAATCCTATCATACACACAGCCTCCTTTCATTTAATTTACATCACTGTTTTCCCACATTTATAACCATGCAGCAGGAGTTTTAAATAGACACCTAAGAATCTGCCATATGGATGCGCCACAGTTTAAATCAATTCCCTGTGAGATTTTTAGATTGTTTCCATTTTTCACTATTATAAATGTCTGTAATGAAAAATCTGAATTTGTAAATTTCTTTCGCATAACTCTAACGGTTTCCTTATTACAAACAGAGTTGATGGGTCACCAATCCTGTCCCATATATTAAGGACAAATGAGTGAAGAAGCACACAAACATTCCTGCCCTAGTGAAGCTTGCGTTCCAGCAGGGTAAAAAAGGATCATAAATTTTGGGCTGGGATGTGGCGCCGTGGTAGAGTGCTTGCCCAGCATGCACAAGTCCCTGGATTCAAACCCCGGAACTGCACACACACACACACACACACACACACACACGCGAACAAAGGACAATAAATCTAAAAACTACACAGTCATTTCCTAAGTGGCATATGGTATGGTCAAAAAAAGAACACAGGGGTTGGTTGGGGTTTAGTTCAGTGGTAGAGCGCTTGCCTAGCAAGGCCCTGAGACTGATCCCTGGCAACCTCCCCCCAAAAAAAGAACACGGTCAGGAGAGTCATCAGAAATTCATGGTTGGACAAGCAACAAATCTTAAAGCAGCTTGACACACACTGACAAACTATCATTCAAAATAGATTTATTAATTTTTCTACTCATTCACTAGAACAGGGTATTTGCTTTACATTAAAAAAAAGTCTTTATTGAAAATGTCATTTGGGTGTTCTTCCTATGAGTTTCCCGTTCATGCTCTTGATCTATTTTCTACTATCTTTATCGATCATTAGTTTTAAGAGCTCTTATATATTAAGAATATTTAGAACAAACTATCAATTACATGGGCTATAAACATTTTTCCCAGTTTCTCATATGGCTTTAAATTTTACTATTAATGCCCAGTATGCAGAACTGTTTTTAAGTACAGTAAATCAATCTCTTTAGGCCTAAAACTCCTCCCTGTGACATATTCAGATTAATATTAACCTATACTGTACTTTCTTCTAGCCCTTTCGGGATTTGTTCTACTTTTGCCTTGGTAACTTATCTTGAATTTACAATAATATATGCTATGTGGACCGGGTCACTTAATTTTTCTCTCTTTTGGTTACCTAAAACGGTCTTGTACCATTTATTGCATTATTACATCATATGCAATATTGCACAATACCATACTAGAAGCAATAAAGTACAGTGATGTAGACCACTGTGTCAACTACATCAGTGTCCAAATCTAGGTAACCAGGCCAGTTACTTAAACTCTCTGGACTTCAGTTTCCTCATCTGTAAACTATTAGAAGCATCTATTTTGTACAGTTTTTATGAGGATTAAATAAGTTCATGTGAAAGTGTTTATAATAAAGTGTGGCACTTGAAGTACTGAAAAATGTGAGCTGTTAATCTAACTCCTCTCACCCATTTGAAATGCCACCTTTCTCAGGTACATTTCTATTTGATTCCATCCTATTTAGTAGTCCCTGTATTTTACAACCAATTTTCCCCTAGTTGATGGGGAACCCAATTTATTTTTTATTTTGTAACTCCTTATAACTTTATTATATGTTGGGTGTTCTAGAAAGACAATAACACCTGCAAATAATCTCCCTTTTTTTCCCCTTTTCTTCTCTACAGTACTGGAGATTGAACCCCGGGCCTCCCGCTTGCTAGACAAGTGCTCTACAGCTCAGCTATGTCCACAGCACTCATTTTTTTTTTTAACCTTTATTTGACTTTGGTTTGTGACCAACTCAATAAAGCAGGAAAAATAAATGAGTCTGCCCATTTCCCAGTTTCCTAACACTACCTCTCAAGGCTCAGCAGGAAGTCTATCAGCTGCGGGTTTCTTCATTAAGTATACACGCTTTTTGTAGCTTGATTATCTTTTCTTTCTGGTAGTCGAGACTGAACCCAAGCCCTTCACACTGAGCTACATCCAGCCCTTTTTCTTTAACTCATTTGTTTTTATTTTATTGTATTTTTAAAATTTTGAGACAGGGTCTCACTAAATTGCTAAGTACTGTAATGAGGCTGGGTTCAAACTTGTGATCTTTCTGCCTCAGCCTCCCAGAGTGCTAGGATCACAAGCATGCACCACCATGCCCAGTCATAGCTTGACTTTTAAAAAGTCTAAGCAAACTAGAAAAAAGTAAATACCAAATGCCTTCATTAATAAATGCTATGTTTTACTACTTTTTCTCTACTTAAACGATTATTTCAAGAGAGGATGTTCTGATACAGCATTAAGCCCTTACATAGCTAACTGGCACGAACACTGGGTGGTTACTATTCAGGACTGCTAAACTCAGTCTGTAACGACTTTATCTGGCATTTTTTATACTCACACCCGAGTTCAACCTTCAACCCTCTTTTAATATAATCTTTATAATAGTGTTGGTTCCCAGAGTGGTGCTAGCATTGTAAAATCAATCGGGATGCTCTTGTCCTAACCTCTGGAAAAGTTTATCTAGCAGGCCATTATTCTGTTCCCCAACTTTAAAAGAACTCACCCATAATACATATTGCATTCTGGGCCCTTTTTAGAAGGTTTTTTTTTTTTTTTAAATGTCTAACTTCTTCCCTAGTTCCTGGTTTAAAGTTTCAGACATCTGAATCATTTCCCTAAAATAGCTAAATCACTGAGGTTTTCAAAGCTGTTATATTTTAGGTTACTGTATTTTATATTACAAAATAATTATTTCAAATATAACTTGTAATTTGTTAAGTCTTTTTCCATCCCATCAACTCATTTTTAGTTTTGGATGTGTGTGTGTTTTCTCTTTTCTTAGACAAGATAGTGCTTTAGTCTATTTCCCAGATTTTTGTGTTCCCAAATAAACAGCTCTTAGATTTATCTGCTCAACACTTTTGTCTGTTTTTCTGATTCATTAATATAACTTGTAGCTTATAATTCTTTCCTCCAGCTGCCTCTAGGCTTGTTTTATTCTTTCCAACTTTGAGCTGAACACTTAATCCATTTATTTTCATTTTCTCTTATTTAATAATGAAAGGATTTCAAGCTACGAATGTGCCCCTAAATATAACTTTGGCAATAACCCATACATTTAGAGATACAGAGTTTTCAATATTACTAATGATTCTGTAACAGTAATTTCATTTCCTCTTTGACCCACGCTTGATTCTGAAGAATTTTTTTTTAATTTTCAAGTAACTGGATTTCATTAACATGTTTAACATTAGGTATTCTATGGAGGATAAAAACATCTCTGAAAGAAGATGAAGAAACTCTGGTAAAGAAAAAATAAGTAGAAAACACAGCTTAATGTTTAAGTTGTAAAAAAACAAAACAAAACAAAACTACTCATTTATTGCTATGCAGCCATATCCTTTATACTGGTTACCTGACAAAGTGAATTTTGGGGGTGTGAGACCGAGAAATCAGCCGCACAGGGAGAAAGGAAAAAAGAAATTCCCTTTGTACCTTCTGAAAATTTTATCATGGCACATACTGCCTCTTTAAAAAGGAATTTTTTTTTGAAGAGCCAAACCACATCTCAATGAATGTATAAAACTGTCCCAGATATGCTAAGTATAGTATATAACTAAATAAATGTCCACACTTTCACTGATGAAATTTAAAGATCATATGCAACGAGCAAGATACGGCCGCAAAATGATTGCATCTGTGGCTCAAGAAGGGGGAAAGAAAGAAAGTTTCTTTCTTCCTCTGTAATCTCCATGTTCAGAAGTATTAAGAATTTAAAAGAAAATGAATTTTACAAAAAAAAAAAAAAGAAAAAAAGAAAAGAAAACAGAAAAAACTCCAGAAGGTTTCCAGAAGGCTGCCATTTTGAAACCTGAAATTTGTGAACAGAGATGAGCAGATGAGATAATTCCCAGCTTCCTCCACCTCCTCATTAAGCCTTTCTCATTTTACAAATGCTACATTGTGCATTTTGGTTGCTGCAGACTTCTCCATTATTACTTAAAACGAATTTCAATCCCAAATTAATTGAATTAAGTTATGATTATAAGTGCTATGCCACATCAACTCCCTTCCCACAAACTGATGCCAAGTTAAAAAAAAAAAAAAGGAAATAAAAAAACGAACTCCATAAATCAGTTTTTCAATTTATGCTGAAGAAATCTGTTTCCTACTTTCTAATTTCTGCAACTGGGAAATTCTGTATATTATGTTACCCTATAATGAAGGATGCCAGTAAACAGAAATCCACACGCCTGCACCCACAACAGATTACACTGTACATAATTGCAAACACTACCAAGTTATGTACTCTTGGGAGTATTATTAGTGTGATGTGGTTATTTAATGCCTCATCTATTTAAAAAAATTCATTCCATACGGATGAAAAATGACTACACTACCCTAAATATGGGGAAAAGAGAAAATGTAATCATATATTACTTAGGGTCCACAACATTTTATGCAAAGATAAGATTGTAGCACCAAAGCTTAGGGATTCAGAACACTTCAAAATACAAGGGGCATTAGCTGACTGCTGGCTACCAAAATCTCTACCTTCCCAGTGGGCTGGAGGAGACAAGCAGCAGAAGTCAAGACCTTCCTTTTGTACTTCACGTCACCCTAAAGAAATTCCTAAGGGTCCCCCACACCTAGGGTTTCCATCCACGGAACACACCTGTGGAGTCACACCCCATGCCGAGGGAGCTCTCTGACAGCTTGGCAACCGGAATGCACAGGGACTTTCTGAAACACACTACCCAGCAGATAACCCCCGAGCCCGGTGAAGAATGCCCGGCACTGGGGAAGGAAGCTGCCCCACCTCTGTCCCCAACATGCCAAATGGACTTCAAAACTCTGCACAGTCCCCCATTCGTGTCCTCCGTCTTCTGAGTATAGGACATTTAGCAGCCACGGCAGCTAAAACAAAAGACAGATGACGGGAAGACCAACTGCCCTTTTAAAAGGCTGATCCCTAGAAAAGGGGAAGTGTAAAAGTGCAGAGGGGACAGCAGACCAGCCGTACCGATCCCTCTTTCTCCAATGGTAATTAATAGTATAATCCACATTTCAGATAGATTAAAGCGAAAAGGCTGCATTATCAGAGCCCTGGGCACATAGGTCCAGGGCAGAACCTCCCCTGCTGACCTGCAGGCCCAGGTGACCTCATCTCAGCCTCCTCCTCTCCAGGGAGCTGACTCTGGACACCTCATAAAAGGACTGAGCTGGCAGCCAGAAGTCTTCAGTATGCAGTAAAGGTCTTCGGTTGGGCATACCAACTCTACTCAGAATAAGGCGCCCCTCCAATCAACTTCTACCCTCTGGCTAATACTGAACATGTGCCCAGATAGACTGAGTGAAGCTAACACCGCCCCCCCCCCCCGCAAAACAACGCTGGAATCATAAATACATGCAGAATTAAGATGCCCTTTCTGAACTCAATTCAATGGGACACCCTTTTCTTGGTGTTACTTGTTTCGCACAAATCCTGGGGCACCAGGTAAATTTCTGCCAAGGACTAGAAGTGATGGCTGCTCCCCAAGAACAAGGAGGAAGCCTCTTCCACCACTGCTGAAATACTGTCCTTTAGAGGACTCCATGCTGTGAGCTCATGGAGCACAAAACACATTCATGCTAAATATTACAACCATGTACTTAACACCAGAGCTACTTAACACCAGAGGCACTGGAAGAGCCAGTCTTCTCAACAATGCCTCGAGGTCACTGTTGACTGGGGACCTGGTGTCAGTTCTCCAACACCAAAGCACCACTAGGTACATCTTACAGAAGGCAAGAGTCTCAAACTCCCACTTAGGTCTATCACGTGTCTGCCTCACAGTCTCAGCTCAACCTCTGCACCATGGCTGACATCCAATGGTGGCCACATGCTATGGCAACACCCGGCCTTCAGCTCTTAAATCCTCTCTTGAACCTGAGTGAAACCACTTAGTTCTTCATCTTGGACACTGGATATAAAAAAGAAGAATCTGATAAAGATGATTTTTATCACAAATTTTGAATGAATGATATAATGTACACACCCCATACTACCTATACTTGTTCCAAAATTGTACCTCACCTTGAGGGCTGGGGGTATAGCTGCACGGTAGAGCGTGTGGTTAGCATGCACACGGCCCTGGGCTCAATCCCCTACATCTAAAAAATATGATTCTTACCCAGAATTTAACACATTCCCCTATAATGTTATTTAATTCAATAACTCTAATTTAATCCAAAAATGCCAATACCATTTAGTTCAAACTAATGCTACCAAGCTGCTGGCCAAGGAACAAACTGACATGGCAGAATCACTTCTAGTGGCAAATGAATCCACAATCATTCTAGAAGCACATCTTCGTTGTAGAAACCCACTTCCCTCAGGATTCCTTGTACCCACCCCACTCCCAAGAGGTTGACCAAAAACTACAATTCATAAATTAGACCTATCACCTGGCCATATCACCTAGGCACCGTTTCAGAATCTGCCACACACACACACACACAGGGATGGTGCCCAGGCCGAGAGGCTGCCCAAGGAGGGCAGAGAGGCAGCCATTACCCTGCCCATATCACGGGCTGCCTGCCAGTGCCCTTCAAGTGACCTCCAACCCTGCGTCAGTCTCCACTAAACCTTTGCTCACTCCTCTGGGGAGACTCAATGTGGGAATCCCTTATAACCACTCTCCTCTGTTTCGCCCTCAAGTGCTTAGGGCTTCACCAAAACACAACTTAACAAAACAATGTCACACTATTTTGGAAGGGAAGAAACGATTAAAGATCATCAGGAAGCCTCCTTCCCCATTTCCAAGAAAGTATTGTTTGCTGGGACAAGCAGAGTTGTACAGGCTTTCAGTACAACATCGGGTCTAGCCCCCTACTCCAGGTCCACTCAGGGGTTGCCGTCTCTCCCAGCTGTACTGCTTCTCCACAGCACTCCTTGGGGGGGGGGGGGAGCTGACCAGAAGCTCTCCAACATGCCCACATCCTAACACCTGAATCCAGAAACCTACTATCTTCTATGGCAAAAGAGACTCTGCACAGGGCATCAAGTTAAGAATCTTGAGATGAGATTATTATCCTGGATTATCCAAGTGGGCCTGATGTAATCATAGGAGTCCTTAAAACAAGGACAAAGGAGAAGATAGAGTCAGACAGGAGAAGACGTAATGACAGAACGGGAGACAGAGTGATGTGAGGGAAGGGTCATGGGCCAAGGAATGTGGGCAGCCTCCAGAATCTAGAAAAGGTCAGGACACAGATCCCTCCGGAAGGACCCGGTCCTGCCAACACTCTGACTTTAGCCCAGTGAAACTGATTTTGGGCTTCTGGGCATTAGCTGTAAGACATTGAATTTATGTTGATTTAAGCCAACAAGTTCATGGTAATTTGGTACTGCATCAGTAGAAAACTAATACAATTCTTCCCAAAAGGGAGGGATTGTACCAACCAACACAGAGACACAGGAATGTCACTTAAATTTTTAGGATGATTCAGCCTAGTTAGGGTCCACCCAACCTTCCTCTCTAGATGATATGAGCCAGAATTTTCTCTTTTCCCATCACCAAAAACTAGGCCCCAAGGCCTTTGGTACCACAAATAAGAGCCAATATAAATGTCGGTGGAACACCTTAACATTAGAAAGAAAAAAACTGCCACTCTAGCCTACTACATTTGAGATTCACAAATATCCAAAACAAACCAAGGAAACAATAAAAAATACAGTAGCTAAACAACAAATGTACGTGTGCTCCATTTTGATTTTTAAGACGACAACCCTGGCCTAAGAAATCCACAAGGAAGCATCCCCGGATCCATAGTTCCTTTTATCAAACGGGCAGACAGCAGGCCCAGCCAACCTTGCCCAACACAGCCCAGAGTCTGAAGAACTGGAAAGCCAGGGCCCGTGCCCACTGGGCTCTGAAGACAAAGAAAGGAGGCAGCTCTGGAAGGTGATGGCATCCTGCCCACCTCAGTGGTAGCCTGGGGCCACTGGATCTACCATCTCTCCAGCACCTGAGAGGTGTGAGCCAGGCAGCCAACCACATCAGAAGCTGGCTGCCAGCCGGCCCCAGTTGCCCAACACCTCCGGAGGAGCCAGCTTTCCAGGACTGGGTTTTATACACCACACAAGTACAGGCTGCTGTTGACCAAATCAAGGCATGGTTCCTTGAAGAACGGCCCACACAAAGAGCAGAGAAACAGACAATGTCCTGTTGTGGAGCCACTTACTACTCTTCTCACTTATCATGCAAAGGAGAACGCCACCAGGATCTCATTCCTATACCAGCCTACCCAGCTGTCTTTCACTCACAGGCCAAACCGTCCATCCACGTAATCCTCCATTCCCACATTCTCCACTGTCCCGATTCTACCAGTTGTGAGACATTTTCTCAGCCTTTATGTTAACAATGAACAAAAATTATTACGTTAGCAATTAACATGAAGCATTACATTATGGTTCTTAGGTTTGGGGTAAGTAGGATTACTCAACAGGATCTAAACATTCAATTTTAGTGCATCCGTACAAGGCCTTACTTTAGGTAAGATGAAGGAGTTTAAAAAACATTAACCATCTTCCACAAAGGGTTCTGGTCAGTCTCCTGTTTGTGAAAGACATGACTCTGGATTTTGAAAGTCCAAGAGAAGGTTAATACTAAGCAACTTGGCTTCTGGTCTGCCCCAATTCAAAGTATTTAGGCTATGTGACCAGGTTCTCTTCACCTCTGGCTTCTTCCAATTCCCCCCACCCCCAAATAAACCAGTCCCAGGAACAGAATCTCATTTTCCTTACATCGTACCATATGACTAATTTATAGCCTTTGTTTAAAGCCCTTGCACCAGAGCTGACTCTGGTAATTTCCTCCTCCTCTACAGAATGACCATTGACAGCCACTCTAACCTCTGTGTGAACCAAGAATGTTCTCTGTGCCTCCCACGGATGTGGAAGCACGCCTTGCCAGAGCAGGGTGACTCGAGGGCAGAATCTCCCCACGACAGTATAAACATACTAGGCTAGGACCCCACTCAAGTTTAGGTGCGCATCCCTAGAGTAAGCTGGCCACTCCTTATGCTTAAATGTGCCTTTAAAAGAAGTCACAGGGATACTATAAAGGCTTTGGCTTTTTTTCTTATACACTTGGATGGGTGGGGGGCTCTTGTTTTTGTTTTGATTCAAAGAGGTAGGGTGTGGGAAGATGTCCCAGAAAATACCCTCCATTGGCCAAAGGAGGGGGAACACTTAAAACAAGTATCTGAAGCTGCTCCTGTCCCCCATCCCAGCGGTGTCCCCAGCCAAGCTGTAAAAACCTTGCCAGCATGGTTCTCTACTGCACTGTCCTGGGCTCCCCACCCAGGGCCTGACTGCCCTGGCAGCTAAGTAATGCCTTCTCTTATCCCCTGACCTGTGCCTTTCTGACCCTTAGCACAACTACGCACCCACTCCTCCAAACCCGGGAAGCTAGACAC
Organism: Hystrix cristata; assembly: GCA_004026905.1. Taxonomy (NCBI): domain Eukaryota; kingdom Metazoa; phylum Chordata; class Mammalia; order Rodentia; family Hystricidae; genus Hystrix; species Hystrix cristata. The sequence continues at coordinate 59,909 of PVJO010002992.1, forward strand.
TGCCCCCTACAAAAGCTCATCTAGCTTAGCACCTGTAGTTAGAGCCTATGCGGGAAACTGTCCATCCGCATACCCAAACATCCAAGTGTCTACCCTGTGCCAGCACCTCTGTCCTCTGGGCTGTAATAAGGACGAGCTGAGTGAGGGCCCTGCTGCCCACAGGGAGTTGAAGCCCAGGGGAACCCTCCATCCACCCTCCCGGCACCACCGCTAGTCCTCTAGCTCCTCCTCCAGTCCCAGCGACTCTCCTCTTTCCTAAGAAGGATTCCCCCATTTTAGCTGAAAAACTCTGAGTTCAGTTTCCTTCTTTGGATGGGGGGGGGGGGCTATAGTCTCAGGGTTTTAATCTTATATAACTCTAAACTGGGCATGGCAGCATGTCTATAATCCCAGCACTCTGGGAGGCTGAGGCAGAAAGACTGCAAGTGCAAGCTCAGCCCAGGCAATTTAGCAACTTAGCCAGACCTTGTCTCCAAACAAAAGAAAAAGAGGCAGGGATGTAGCTCACTGTAAAGGCCATGGGTTCAAGTTCCAGTACCGTTCCATTAACTCTAGACAAATGGCTAGGGTTTCCCTTAACGGACATTTGGGCAGGGGGCTTCTGCAGTAAACCTATCACGCTTGCTCGTGTCTTGTCACATTATCTTCCGCTTTAGGAGGCTGAACTCTCTCTTTCCTCGAAAGACTGAAGGCAGCCTCCATCTTTTCTACATGCTGAAATTGACGGTCAAACAATCTCCCTCATGCTTGCTCAGTATGATGTTATTCTGAAAGCCACAGTTCTCACTCAAAGGTCATCCTCCTTTCTAGACAAGCCCAAAAGAGCTCACTACTCAGCTCGGTCTGCACCCTGAAGCCGGCGCTAACTTTCCAGGTGCGTGGAGATGTGGACCTCGGAGGCCTCAAGCCGTTCTATCCCTCACTCATCCTTCATCTCCTTAGACGCAGCCTTGCAGGGTCCTCGAGGTGAGAACAGAACAGCAGGACACCTGGCAGCTGGTCATCTTGCCTCAAGTCAAAGAGTTGGGATGGAAGCCACTTGTGACCCTACACAGCTGCCCCTAGGAAGTAGGACAGAGTGGTCAGCTCATTGCAGGAATGAGCTGCTAATGCTGCTTCGGTGCCAAAAACCAGCGAGCTCCGCCTCGCCCCTGCTTCACGGGCTCGGGCAAACGGCCCTGGGTACAGCATTAGGCCCCAGAGAGAACTCCAAACCTTCCGACAGCATCAGCATGTCTGTGTGTGTGTGTGTGTGCAAGTGGGATGCAAGGTTGACCACCCTCCCGGCTAGTCTGCACAAACACACCCGTCCTCACCACTGGTGAGGAAAACAAGGTGCCCAGTGGAGGACCACCTGGACCCTCCGCATCCTGCCCACACCTGCGTGCCTACGGAGGGACCCCTCCCACCGATCTGTCCTCTCAAACGAACATCCTTCCTTGCATGTACTGTCCTACTCTGAGCGCATGAACTGGGAGTCGGTAAGTCATCGTTACACACAGGAAGCGCTTCTCGATCCAAAGCCTGAGCCAGTTCCTGGAGCAACTTCTCAGGTCTCCCTCCCCTCATCTCACACAGGACCCTCGGGGCTCACCCTCCCCTCAAGTCACACTCACACACACACACACACACACACACACACACACACACACACAAGCTACAGCCTTTTCAAGACTTCTTCTTCCATCTACCCACAACTGAGACAGTTTATCTGTTCAGCCCACTGGTAAGAAAATTGAGAGAACTGTCCGACATTCCTGGCAGGGTACAGACCCTTAAATATATATATATATATATATATATATGCATACATATATATATATACACACACACATACACACACATACGCATATATGCACACATATATACATACATACATACATATATATATATATATTTTCAGCTCTGCCTGGGTACTGTACTAAGCCCTTTAACCTTTCAAAAGGGCTCTGCAGACATTCCATGGGAACCGACTATTGCCAATCTTTATCATTGCTGAAAGACAGAATCCACTTTACCCTGCCACTTCTCACATACATCCTTCACATTCTTGGTCTGAGAGCTGAGCATGTAAGAGAAAGAAAATGAAACACCAGGAATGTGGGAAAGCCACTTGTCACTATGAGACGTACCAACAGTGTCCTACACCAATTACTCCACAGGGGCATCAGGACACCTGATTTAAACTTTTTGTTTAATAAATACAATGAACCACATACAAAAATTACCCCCTTGGTAATGCAGGACACCCCCTTGGTGATCATGACCAAATTATGGACCACATCAAACAGGCTTGCCCAGGGACACCATCAGGAGGGTTCATATGGCTATCAAACTATAAAAGAAAAAAGACGTAGTTCTGATTTCTTATAAGAAATTTTAAAAAAGGTCTTCAGTTTAGATTCTGAAAGAAAAACATCCCCACACAGTGTGTAAGGGCCAAGAATGCCCTAATGCTACAGGATAGCTTCTGAAATACACAGCAATGGGCAATGTGGGACCCAAGGTGCAAACCCCCATGAACCGGCTGCCCTGGCCAGACCCATCAGAATGAGTTCGGCACTGTTTGTCCACCATAATTCGGCAAAAGTTACTGAAACTAAAATCACGAGGAACTGCTCAGCTCAGGCTTCCAAATGCTGAATCCTACTCAGCAACTCTTCACCGCCCTGCATCTTCCTGACGTTTCCCATTCAAATATGTTCTGGTACCAGGGTAAGGTCAGACATGGTTGTCTGCCCTTTTTTGTCTCTTTCTATTCAAATCTAGCTAAAGCGGAGGAAACATTACACAGCAGAAGGTCTCCCTACAAGGCACACCCTCCAATTCCCTGACACGCTTCCGTATCGGCACCCTGCCTGCAAATTTGGGTCCAAATTCATATCTGAACCAACTGCTAAGTGATTCCCCCTACAACTCTTAGGAGATGTTCTTATCTAAAAAATGTGACATGCCCCCACTCTGCATACCCTACAGAGCAACCGCAACTGTGAGTTGCAAGGTTTCAGGCTCAGGAGCTTTGAAAAATGAATGCCTCTGTTCTCCTCAGATGGACTTGGCACCTTTCCCTGCTACTCAGAATTAAACAGTTAAATATCTGAGTAGCTAACTCAGAGGCCTAAGTAATGTGATACTGAGCAGACACGTAGTAGCTCAATAAAAGGAAAGATAATTGGGGATTAGAACAGTGAGGAAAGACAACCAAGGACATAGGGCTGGGGTTCGGGGACAAGGACCAGTCCAACTGAGGTCACAGAAATCTCACCTTTTTAGTTATTCAACCAAAAATCCTGCAGCCACCCTTGACTCTTTCCCTGCTATCTCATATCACCCTTCAAAAGATACGCAGCAGACTGGCCCCTGAAGCAGGCTGAACTGAACAGAATCGTCCCACAATATAAGTCTACTGGGAGCCTCAGAATATGGCCTTATTTGGAAACAGACTCCTTCAGGAGTATAATTAAATTATGATGAGATACTGCTTTAGGGTGGGCCCTAATCAATGACTGGTGCCCTAGAAAAGGAGAGGGCACAGAGATACGGGCAAGGAAGAAGGTTCCACGAAGACAGAGTCAGACACTGAGGGGACACAACTCTAAGCCAAGGACTGCTGTGAGCTAGAAGGGGCAAGGAAGGATCCTCACCTCAAACCCTCGGAGGGTGCTTACCCTGCTGACACACTGATCTTGGACTCCTTCCTCCAGAACTGCTCTGCAAACAGATTTCTGTGGTTTTGAGACACTCTGTTTAGGATACTATGTTATAGCAGCCACAGGAAACTAATGCACCATTCCTCAGCCCTGCACTGCAGCTGCCCCTGGCCCAAGCCGCATCTCACCTGCCTGGCTGTGATCATCTCCCTCGGATCTCCTTAATTCTGGCCCTCGTCCCAACGCAGCCACTCCAGGAGCCTGCCTGAGCCTGTCAGTCACTCCTGCAGACAAAACCCCCATCCCCAAAGCATCCGCCCCACGCAGAGTGGGGGAAATCCACAGAGCAGCCCTTCAGGTCCTACCCACTGTGCCCCTTCCCCTGCTCACATCCACCAAGCCACAGGGCCCCACGCTGCTCCTTAGCCGCCACGCATGAGCTCCACCTCAGGGCTCTCAAAGGCACCTTCCCTCTGTCCAGAACTCTCTTACCACCTCACTTCCCCCCTCCAGGCTTTCTCAGGCGCAGTTTTCCTCAGGTCTTTCCTGGGTGCTCCCTCCTACTTCAGCTGCACGCCTCACTGCCCCTTATCCTGCTCCTTCCCCGGTGGCCTGAATATCACTTAAAAGACTCCATTTTACTATGTATGTATGTCGAGGGAGGTTAGACAGTGTGAAAGTCACAAAGTGAAGGATTTTTCTCCTTTCTGCCCCCACTGCACTACCTCTAGAGCCTGCACCAGGGCCTGGTGAGTGAGAGGCTCTCAAACCAAAGGCCAAGCGTAGGAAGGAGCAGCAGAAAGGGCGGGGCGGCCTGGTGAAGAGCAACACCCGGAGTCTGGGCCGAATGAGGAAAACGCGGCGGGTATCCTCACTACAGCACAACTCACATTTAAGATGGATTTTTGGTTTTTTTTCTTGAAGAGCTGCTGGGGATCAAACCCCAAGCCTATTTCTTAGAAAGAAGAAGATACGTGTGTGGTATGTGTGTGTTACTAGGGATAAAACCCAGGTCTTGCGCAGGTCAAGCACACTACCTCTGAGCTACATCCCAGCCCTAGACTAGACAGTGTGCCAACTGGGGTGACGGGTCCACCCTCTGAGTGGCACAGGGGGCCTGGTCTCTGCCCACTGGATGCCAGCAGCATCTTCCTCCCCTACCTGTGACAACCACAAATGTCTCCAGGCTGCCTCCTTTTCCTGGGTAAGGGGAGGCAGAATCACCCCACTGAGAACCACTGAAAGAGTTTCAGTTCAGTGACAGTGCACACTTGGCAAGCACAGGAGGCCATGTCTACACAGCCAGCCAGGTAACACCCGGGAGCCACGGTGGCCAGGCGAGAAGGAACAAGGTATCAAGTGGAATGGTAACAAGAAAGGAGCAGGCCCTGGTGGCCTAAAAAGTACATGTCTCTGCCAAGAGGGGCCATCACACTGTCCTGTTCTAGCCAGGTTTTGCCATGAAGACTCAAAATAGGAAAAATCCCGATTTTTTTTTTTTTTTTAAGAAAGGGGCTCAGTCCAGATTTTGGTATAAAATAGGCCGATCTTTAAAATGTAGACTATGCTAATCAAAACATATCCACAGGCTAGGTTTTGCCTACAGACCACGGAAGTCACACTCTCTGGTGCAAAAGCTGCCTGGAGGGAGAAAGAGACACTGGAGGGGAAACCCACTAGGACTGTGTTGTAATGATTCAGACACAAGGGTCCTGGAGCCTGGAGGAGGTCTACGAGGATGGAGATGGGAAAAAAACGCTGAACCCCAGAAACTCTAAAGATGAGATAAGCATATGAGGTAATTCCTCAAATTTTGCCCTACGAACCACAGTGCCAAAGTAACAGCTACAGGCTTTGGAGAGTCTCTCTAAAACCATAACAAATACAAGTCTCACACTCCATTCTAGAAGGTACATGAGCTTGCACCTACATGATCCTAAGCCTGAAGCCCATCCCGGATGAAGCCAAGGCTTCCTCATCTTTAAACTGGTCAGTAAGTAGCCTGAACACCAGGGTTTCTCACCATCCCATCCACCCGGACCACCAGCCTGCAACAGCCCAAACTGTAAGCAGGCAGCCTCCCCCAGGAATCAGGCAGTGTCACTGCTCTGAATGTGTGTACCTCCCTCTTGTCGTCCCAAACAGTAGGGCCAAGAGCCTCCTGCACTCCCTCTCATGGTAGACAGGAGAATACAGCTGTGCAGGAGAATAGCAACTGCGCAGATGGTAGACCTAGGAGCTGGAAGGACCCTCAAGGTAACCTTCAAAGGTCCTTTCATTTTCTATATTTTTAAAAAGGGAGTGGGGTGGGGATTTAGCTCAAGTGGTAGAGCAACTAGCAAGTGCAAGGCCCCACATTCGATCCCCAGCCCCCCCACCAAAAGACCTGGAAAAGAGTTGCTGTGTACAACATTTAGAAGCCTAATGGAATCAGAACTCTGGTCCATGACCCACCAGATACTGTGTCATCTTGCCACCATCCCCACCAATCCTTGAGCCACAAGTAACCATGAGAAAGATATTATGGCAGCACACACCATGACCTCAATCAAAGGTAACATGGGCCCATCGACATTGCACCTTGAAAAAAAGCAAAACAGTCCGGTTTCCACGTCTGGACAGGACTTGGGGGACGGACAGAGAGTAGACCAGCTTCTGTTGCCCCTTCTGTAAACTGGGCAGAACGCCTTCCTTTGAGTGCTCATGTCTTCCCAGAGAAAGATACCCTGTGGCAAAGCGTGCATATTATCATAACTAAATATCACGTAGACCAACAGCACATCGTCACCAGCGTGGTGCTAAATAAACAGGTTTGCTCTACATTCTGGCCCCTGATCAAGGTCACTAGTGAAAAGGTAAAACCTACATAAATGCCTAATCTCACTTCCACACAGCTTTGCTTTTCTTGATAGGAAGGAAATAAGCAAGGTCTTTGGCAGAGAAAATAACAGGCAGAAGTGCAAGGAAAGACGGGGAAAGGGAAGGGACGAAGAGGTTGGCTAATCTCTCAGCTGAGGAGAAACTTCCAGATTGGAAGCAGACCCCATTAAATTGATGGTAGTTTCCATAAAGCCTCGTCATACTCCATAGGCAAAGTCTTTTTACTTCCCATGTGGCTAAGATGGACATCACCTAACTTTGACAACTTAAGTCTAACTCTTCCTTCACCTGACCTCCAAGTGGTGGCTACAAACCAGCCCATGGAGGCACACTAAAAGAACTGGAAAAAAAAAAAAAAAAAGAAAGAACTGGAGGACGGGTCCCAAGGCAGGGATGAAGAGAAAAAATCTAAATTGCACCAGCATTCTCGGGCTAGAGGAGCCAATGGTAGCCTGGGCTGGTCACTTCTAGACTACTGTCTGTTAATTAGGTTCCCCCTCTCAGACAAACATGCTGATCTGTAAGCCAATTATTGAAAGAAGAATCCAAGGTCTGAAGGCATCTAAAGCATCTGGCCATATAAAACACTATGCGTCAAGCAGCCAGATGCTTTGCAGACAGACTCTACATGAGTATCACAGGAGGAGCAGAGGGTTCTGCAGCCATACTTCACCCAGAAGTGGGCACGGGGAGACTCCCTGACTTGAATGAGGTGCCTCTACAGGAGGCTCTCTACTCCCCAACACAACCCCCGCCTGGCCTTGACTGTTCCCCCGGACACGCGCCCCACCTCCCGGAGACAAGACACTCCTCAGTGCAGTGTCTCCCACATATGATTTCCTCATGTATCCACTTTGAGGAACTAAATTTTTTATGGAGAGAGGAGGAGAAAGTTCCCACATGCAGAAAACCCATACCCCAGGGAAGAGCCAAGAGAGGGTCATTTAGCACATGTTGAAAGACAACAAGATGGAGTGCGATTAGGAGAAGACAATGTCTCGTCAGCCATGAAAGTTAAATAGAAACATCCTCCCTATGGCCACCCCACCCTGCATCCTCCCTGACTGGGGGCAGCCACCAGCCCAGGATGCACACCTGGGTGGACCCCCAAGGTAGGAGAGGGGCCCTGGCAGGGGAGGGAGCATCATGGTGGTTTGCAGGAGCTCCACCTCTGGGAATGGATTTGATGTCAAGTGTCAGCAAGTAAATTGCTATTGGCTTCTCAATAAGCAGCAGTAGTGAGTTAAGTGTTTCCCCGTATTGTGCAGGCTCTCACGGACTCAATACGACAGTATTGACAGCACAATCACACAGTAATCCAGGATCCTCTAATACCTACACTTCCTCAATGAAAATACACTTTCTACTTGGACATCAGCCCATTAGCTTTGGGCTGAAATCTCTGGCCTCACCCCTCCCCCAACCACCCCCAGCCGTGCAACTGGCATCTGGCCCCCAAACGCCCGGCCAAAGGGAGCATCCCAGCCAGCGGATTGTCAGAGCCCAACCAAAAAGATAAACAGTCAGAGACCTACAGGAAAAGGCCTCCTCTCCCCATCTATAAATCACTGGTGGGAAGGAACGAAGTGATTCAACTCTTTAAGGATAAAAATCTCAGCAGTCACAGAGGAAAATTGATGTTCCCTTGCAAAGCGAAAGATGACCGCTCCAGGAAGATGCATGCCTTCAAGTTTTCACAAAGAAACTCAAACTTCGCTCAACTCAAAATAGTTACACAACCTCTACAGGGCTCACACTTCCACGCCAAGGGTTAGTTCCCAAGAAGCAACATCCCCGGGCCTAGCAGAGCAGAGTCGGCTAATTTAACACTGGGCAATTTGCAAAGGCAAGCTGTTTTTCGAAACCATTTCTTATCCATTTTCACTTGACTTTCAGAACACCCAGAGGAGGAAGGGAACAAGACTGTATTACAGAGACCAATGAAACTGAGTGAAGGAGAAGTTACGTGACTTACCCAAGGTCACACAGCCAGTTAGGTCACACAGTCTGAGATTAGGGCAGATTATATGGGGTCTGCTCTTTTCTGTAAAGAGAGAGGTACCTATTGGAGCCTTTGCAGGCTGTGTCTTGTCATTACGACTGCTCAACTCTACAGCGTGAAATCAGCCAGGGACAAAACACAAATGGCCAAGCAAGGCTGTTAGCCAATAAATATTTATGGATGCAAATATGAATTTTATATATTTCCATGTACTATGAAATATTGTTTTTTTTATTTCCTCCATCACTGAAAAATGTACAAACTACTCCTAATTCACAGGTCATCCAAAAACAAGCGTTGGGCCAAATCTGGTCTACAGGTTGTAGTTTGCCAACTCCAGACCACTGGAAAACTTCCAAATATCCACAACACCACAAAGCCAAAAAAAGGTCAATCCTGATCATTCTCTGGCTTACACAATTTTAACTTTCCAGTCCAATCAAAACGGCTTGATTCTTAAACACCAAACATAAAACCGAGGCCCAAGGTATTTGACAGTCAATACAGCTGCACGCCCATAACACACAGGCACAGTGTTAAAACTTCAAAAGAAAGACTGCCCTTTTAATGGGAATTGCTGCACAAATTTCAAAGTAAAGGAACTTTCCATAAACACATGATGCGTGCCCCAGCTACTGCTGGTTTAACACACCAAGGGCACAGGCATTTCCAAATCCAGCACATGTAGATCTCTTAAATACAGCTTAGGGGGCAGTGCATTGACACCCTTCCTCCTTCCCGACACTCCTCCCACCACGAAGGAATTTGGGTCTATGCTCAGTAAGAAGAAATCTGGCCAGAAAGGAGTTAATGGCCTTCCAAGCTGGGATCTGATACATGGCCGTGCAGAAAGCAGGCTCCCTCACTTTGAGATATGATGTCACTAACCTTTATTGATCCACTATCAGAGAACTTTGCTTATCGCTCTCCTGTGATATACTGCCCCTCCTGTGCTCAACTAGTGTTTAATACACTGCCGGGTGCCTCGCCCTCCTCATCGCTCAACACTGCAGAGCGAGGCTGCCACGGGGGCAGTATTTTACAGCCAGGCCTTGCCAGCTCCGCGGCCTCCTACACACAGGGTGGGGGTGATCACCCACCTCCCAGCTCCCTCTGGGCAGCCAGAGTGACAGCTGGCCTGGGGAGGACAGGACGGGACACAGTCTCTCTGAAGCTCTCCAGTGTGTCTCTCTGTTTTTAAGCAGAGCTCCAGTCCTAAGCTTCTCCTCTCCTTCCCGGCCTACCATAAAAAGACAACCATCAGCCAACCACGTCCATGTGGAAATGGGTAAGCGCCTCCAAGTCAGAACTCCTATTCAGAGCAAGGAGCTTCCTGTTTTTGCCTCTGCATGGTCTCAAGATCTCAGTCCAGCAGGAGGTGGAAAACGCTGCCCCTCAAAGTGCTGGAAAGTCACTCAAGAAAAATCATGCCAGGAAGAATGCCAGAGAACCTACCCAGGTGTGGCCGGTAAGGCTCAGATTCCTGAAGATAACAGGGTTCCACCACCTGGGGCAACGTGATGCTGAGGTTGCCACACACAGGTTTCCCAACCAACCCACAGGCACACCGTGCCTGGGGCACAGCATCTGCCACACCCAGGGGTGGGGAGCAGTGACAAGTGCCAACAGACGAGTGACTGTTATAACTCAAACTGCACAGCAGCCACTCCCTTCATCCTTACTAGCCTCAACCCACCTCTCGGGTTCAGGCAATACCCCAGCTGTTGCCTCGCAGGAGCCAGGGGACAAGGCTTCATCGGACCCCTTCCCATCCCTTGGAACAGGGGCAGTAGGCGCCCTGGGAAAGCCAGCACGCCCTTCCACTGCCCCAGGGTACCCAAAATTTGCCTAATTGAACATTAACAAGTTGCTACAATAAAGTTCCTCTGTTGTGAGCTAGAAACCTTTTGGGCAACAACAACAGACGTCTTGTTACAAACCGCTCTCAAAGCCAGGCTTCAGCTTGGACAGGTGTGAACAAGATTTAAACACCTCCTCCAATACAATGCAATACAAACAAAGGAGAAAGTCAATCCCAACCCCCTGGGGTTTCTCCTTGTCTGACATCTCCTTCACTCACAGCCCAAGGGAGCCAAGGGAGCGTGTGGAGAGGCCGTCTTCCGGCCAGCCCCGCAGAGACCTCGGCAACCCCAGGCAGCAGCTTCCTTCTCCAGCTCAACCAGGCCACCATAGTGGGCACCCTGTGGCTCTTCCACAAGCCCTCAGCCAGAAAGGGGAGGCCCTTCGAGCACCTCACACCTCCTCCTGCCCCACACACTCCTTAACTCTGCCAGTGATGTACCCCACTGGCAAGCTGCCCACATAACTTGACCTGAACCCATTTTCCACTTCTCCCAGAATCTTCTTCTTGCACACAGATACCAAGCCGCTCTTACTTCTAAAGGGGACATGGGCACCTCCTGAAGCTTCCCCAGAATGTTGGAGAAGTGACAGAACTCCAGGCCTGAATTTTTCATTTAAGAAAATATTTTCTGAAAGATGCCAGAGGTAGCAACACCTGAGAAGCGTGTGTTGGACAAGGGAAGAATTATCCCTCCCATTGATTTTTTTGCTTGAGAGTATTAGAGAGAACACAGCATTTATCTGGAGAGTTCTTCCCAAAGCCAACCACATAAACAGGACTTGAAAATAGCTTATCATGGAACGATTTGCTCACACCACCATCGCCGGAAGTGGGAATCCCGGCAGGGAACTCTGCGAGCCTCACTGTTCTGATGTGGCTCTGTGGCGGCTGTTCTTACTCCACCAAACAGGTGAGAGAGAAGCCAGAGAGAGGACTGCCATAGGGGAGACAACAGGCAGAAATCACAAAGAGACTGGGACATTAACTCTCCCTCCTCCCTCATTCTTCTACTCCCACAAGAGTACAAAACAACCCAACCCAAAAGAAAAAGAAAAAAAAAAAAGCACTTGTATCCACCTCCAATGCATCCTAATTCTTGGCAAACCTCTTCTTTTCCACAAATTCTTGGGCATGGTTCAATTTTTTGAGAGATACGCACTTGTAACCTAACTTATAATCCAAACCCTCATTTCTCTCCCAGTATAACAGAAAAACTGTCCATGTGTTTTTCAAGAAAGTGAAAGAGCCATAAAATATGCCCAAGATACTCCCCAATACTAGCTACTCTCAACTTTCTCCACCTCCAAACTTGGAATCCATCCAAGGGCAAGAGCAGCCTGCAGACTTGGTATAAAATGTACGTGACCACCATGATGGAATTTGTTTTCCAGTAATTTTGCCTAATGAACCTTGTGGCATGAAAACAGATCACACACAAGGACGTAAGGTGGCGGGCTCCTTTACCTCCACACACTCACCCTTCTCCTACCAGATAGGCAAGGCAAGCAGCCCCTACCCCATGCAAGGCAAGCAGCCCCCTCCCAACAGCAACACAAAGGTTCAAAGGCTCAAGTCCTCCTTCCAGGTAGCTGGGAGGATGTAATTGGTAAGGCAGGAGATTAGAAATATTGGCAGCCTCTAAGTAAGACTTTAATTTACTGGCAGATCAATAGAGCCGGGGTTATATTGGCAAAGTGTCTACAGCTCTATTGACTCATGCAATGCCTCTTATCAATTTATCAGAAATCTGGAAGTCAGAAGATATTGTTTGAAGGGAATGAGGGGGGAGAAAATAGGAAGAAACAGGAAGTGCAAGGCAAGAGCCATGGCAATGAGAAACTGGGGTCCCAATGATGAACTCGGTGTAAGAGCTTTACGGCAACGCATCTCCTGCATGGGAGGCCAAGAGCACTTGTTCAGAGTTACTGTGCCCCATGACATGGCCCCTCAGCTTTCTTGCATGGTTCCAATTCCCATAAAGCTTGCAGGGGAAGCGGGGCTAGCAAAGCAGAAGCTGCTTGGAGGGGGCTGCCTGCTTTGTTCTTTTTACCAGCAATTCCTTCCATTGGGTTCAGACACTTATTTAAGATGTGTGACAGTCACATGAATACTCCCTTTTATTTATTTTTGCTTTCTACTGCCTCTCCACTCTACCTCAGCCAGAATTCTTCATCTTCAACTTCTCTTTCACTGATCAATAAAAAGACTTTTTTTTAAGTAAAAGGGATATTATCCCATCATCCCAGCACTCCCAAGAGGTCACGAAGGGTCTATCAGACTAACGATGGCACTGGTCTTAAGAATGTGTGAAGAAAACACACTCAAGCCTCAGAAATCATACACAAAGATATGCAAGAGTTTTCACAAATAATTAATGGTCATTTGAAGGGGTTCTGAAATATTCCAGGTCGCCAACAACAACAACAACAAAAATCAGAGAAAAAAAGTAAACATTAACACTTCACCAAACCTAAATGTCCCTGTCAAGCAAAGGACATAGAAAGCTGTGAAGTTCCCAAGTATTTCTATCTGATAACTCTAGGGGGCAGGTCAGAGAAGAAACAGGATCTGGAGCATTCCAGCTGTCAGGAGGCCCAAGAGGAAGGCGATTTTCCTTGGAACAGAGGAACCACAACCAGCTTTTGAGGATCCATTTTGGTCCCTGCCTCATACAACAAATTTCTCCTTAATTGCTGTTTTGCATTTCATTGAGACATCGAGTAAACAGTACTTAAGTGTTTCCAGACAAAAACAATAACTCACTAATGACTAAGGCACTGCTAATTAAAATGCCCCTGCAATGGCGTGACTGGACTCAGAGTCACCACAGTGAACAGACTGCAGGGCCTTGAATGCATGAACCAGAACAGAACTGCACAAGGAGGGAGGGAGACATACTCCTCTTTCCTCTGCAGGTCACAGTGGTCCTCTGGCTGAAAAGCAGGGCGGCCCTTGCAGGAACCAAGGACAGGGGTGTGGAGTCCAGAGGGAGGGATGGCAGGGGGACTCAAGGCACTGAAATTTCATAGGCGATTACCCACACCCCAGCACAATGTACATTCTAGAAGCTTGTGGTGAAGGGGCCTGGCGTGGGCCTCAGGACTTCATGAGTTCCTAAGATCCCCTGAAGAAAAAAAAATGTGTCCCACACTAGTGGGGGACAAAGCAAGGAGAACTGTAAAAAGCTGGTCAAACTGATACCCTCTCCCGGTGACCACTTTGTTCCAGGGACTGCAAACTCCCGCGGTCTCCAAGGCCTAAGCTGCTAAAAGCCCTTTGGAAACGATGTCCAGAAAAAAGAAAACAAAGGTGTGCTCTGCCACCTGACCGGCACTGGGGGATTACACTAACACAACAGTCAGCTTCCTGAGCGTGCTTGACCCAGACGCGGGACCGAGAAAATGCTTCCTCCCAAACAAGAGATCAAACTAGCTGACTTCACCTGGGCAGAAGCTGCCTTCTTCCGCACCCTCGAACTGTGAGTCCTACAGAGGGAGTCTGGCAACACCACCGTCTAGAGCTAAGCGGTTAAAAAAGTTAGAGAAGAAAAGGGAAAAAGAAAAGAAAAAGGAGGCCTCGGGAATCCTGAAGCTTGCAAAGGTCTTTCTCTTCCCCCTCTGGCAGGTTAAAGACCTGCTAGTTATCACCAGGATGGGGTGGAGCAAAGTCATTGAAACCACAGGGGCCTAATACCCATTTGTATTCACACTCAGACCCTTTAGGGATGTAAAATCAGAGAGGTTGAACTGTTTACATTCACCTAATGCTCAAGTAAACAAATCAGAGCCCGCACAGAGGGGTTTCCAGGCAGGGCTGGGGCAGGGCTGTGACAGGGCTCTGTAGGCAGAGACAGTGGAGTGTGCTACAGAAGACTGAAGAAGGTGGACAGTCACTTTTCAGCGTGGGACATGCAAGCTGAGCTCTTCCCTACTCATTCCAGTTTCTCCCCTCACTTAGGACCTCTGGACTCCAGGGGGCCCGTCTTCATTCTGATCCACTGGAGCCATAGAAAACCTCGGCCCTCGCTGGGGCTGGCGGGAGGGTACTGAGGAGTGGCCTGGTGGGCTTGCTCAGGGGGCCCAGCCACGCACGCATTCCAAACCAGAAGCCTAGACAGAGGAGCAAGCCCTCCAGGCCTGCCTGAGTGCCAGCGGACACCGCCCGCCCCGCCACCACCACCCAGAGTCCCTCCCAGCCCCGTCAGCACCTCTGCACAACTCATAATGACCTTAGAGAGCCTTTCCAAAAACTGTAAGGAAAGGGGTTAAATTCAGCCAGCCCTCCGATAGAGGAAGAAATCCACCGCCCCCCTTTCCGGACACTTCCAGGAGTTAGTCCTCAACAACTATTGTTATTCAAGAGCTCCTTATTAGAAGAGCTCCCGCTCTGTCTCCTTCCTTCCCAAAGCCCCCAGCACCCTCGGGTCTCAGCCCAAGAGAACTAGAACTGTTTGATGTCCCAGTGCAAGGCCTGATTGTATCCTCTACAACGTGAACAGTTTCAACTTGACTGGGGCAAAGGGAGGGTGGGTTGTGGCACTCACTCCTTTTAAATGCAGATTTGAACTTTTCACCCGGGGTCAGACAGCTGCAAGGCTTGTCCCCACCTCACACTTTCACAGTTTTTTTTCCTGCCAGCCCAGAAAGCCAGCCTGTTAAAAGAATTAGATATCTCCCCTCCCCAAAAACACCAATCCACACCCACTTCTCAGTTTACCCTGGGGTACAAATCCCACCAGGCTCCCAGAGGAGGCCCTCAGAGAGAGGCTGGCTGGGTGCCCCGAACAGCAATGGCGAGGGAAAATTGTTCTTATCACACGCACTGACTAAGGAATGTGAAGATCAATAGCAAAGAGACACCAGCACTTAGCGTCACTCCAAAGGAAGCGGGCTCGCTCTGCAGGACATGGTTCACAACTGCTCCTTCTGCTAGAAGCCAGGGACTCTGTTTACTAAGAACTGTGATGTCAGTGGGACCCTTCTCAGGTGAACAAGCAAAATACGTATATATTTTTTAATATATGCCTTGGCTGCGGAGCCTATGAAATGTGCCTAATGTGTGTGTATGTATGTATATATATATATATATACACATGTATACATATATATATGTATCAGCAGTCTACTAACAGCCTTTAAAAAAATTAAAAGTTGGTCTTGGAAGGGTAGTTCAATGGTAGAGCACCTGCCTAGCATGCATGAAGCTGTGGATTCAATTCCTAGCACCACAAAAAACGAAAAAGAGAAAAATGTCTAGACAGGACTCTATGCTGTCCCTTACCATCACAGGAAAATCTATGTCCTATTTGTCCTGTTACCTTTGTCCCTTCTGTTCTCCTCTAACCAAGAAAGCCCACCAGCCCTAGACAAGGGAAAAACGCTTTCATCCCATGGCATCAGAATAATGAGAGAAATTAGAAATCCAAATAAATCCCAGGCGGAGGAGGAGAGAAGCAGGTTCCTGTTGGAGACTGGCTGCCTCACCAACAGCAGCTCTTCCTCCTCCCAGCTGGGCAGCCCTGGAGCCTCAGAAGAAGTTCTCTCCAAGCAGCACACCACGCAGGCCCTGTGCCACCAGCCTGGAAGCAGGGTGATGCAGCACCGCATGCAGTAAGGACCCCACCGACTTGTTTTGGATGGGAAGCACCTACATTCACACCCCAGTCCTGACACAATGCCTGCCGTGGAGAGGGTGAAAGGGCAGTTTCTGGCAGCTCCTTGCAGTTCTGCTGATCTGTGATATCGGCAACACTTACAAAGCAGTAACCCTGTAAGAGTGATAAACACAACAGAACTCTCACATGTGAGCCGTCTTCCCTGATGCCACTGTGGTGCCTGGACTTGGGACAGGCTCTGGAAGCCAGGTGAACGGTTTCATGGCCCACCTGCATGCCAGCAAGCAGCTGATGAAATGCCAGCCCACACCAGCATCCCATCCCTAATAATCCCAAGTGGATGTGACAGGAGCTGTATACAGACTCAGCCTGTACCCCAGAACCCCAGGAAGTGGAAGCAGGTGGTGATGGGATGAGGAGTGTCTCAGCTTCGACCAGCAAATGAGCCTATGAAATGTGTTTAGCGTATAAGAATAAAATACACACAGGACTTCCAAGATGTGACACCAATACAAGGAGAGCGCATGATGTTTTCATTATGCTGATTTTTTTGTCTAAATGATAACATTTCAAATATACTGAACTAAATAAAATATATTATTAACGTTAATTCTACCTGTTTCTGTTTAACTCTTCAATGTGGCTACTAGAAAACTTGACATTACTTAAGTGATTTGCTCTGTATTTCAACTGGACAGCCAGGTCCTAGAATCTCTGCCTGTCTTTCAACTTCAGAACCAGGAAGGAGAAACTGCTCTTGGATGTGACTGAGAGAGGTTTTTCTTGTCTATCTTGAACATTACCCTAAAGCTACAATGTCCCAACTCCCAAGTGATACTTCTAATCGGGCTCAATAATCTTAGTACTCAAATTGTAAGCACTATATAAATTAAGAAAAAAAAAGGTGGAGTCATATGTGCAGCAAAACTGGACCAGCTCAAGAGCGGAACAGCAGTCCCAAAACATTATCAACTGCTTTTGAGCTCCAAGGCATGCTTTTAAAAGTATAATGAGAAGTTATTTATCACGGTTTAATAGGAAAATTACCCAAGATGAGGCCAATCCCCTGCTCCAGTTTGACTTCATACTATCTTGAGCAGAGCACCCCCTTTTAACTGCCCTTCCCCTAATGTATGCCCAGCAGGAGCTTGGCAACACACACACACACACACACACACACACACACACACACACACTGGAAAGGCAAGGGGGAGGGAGGCAAAGACATCACGGATGAGGCCCCTTCCCTATTAGAAAGCGCCTATTCTACCACAAGGGATCACAGGCCAGCCTCATTTCTCTATGTAAATGAACCTTCCAGCCACTTCCTCAAAGAAGAAAAGCTGCCCAGCTGCGTCTTTTGGCCCATCCTGGGGCACACAATTCCAGCCATCTGCATTCCTCCAGCAGCAGGATTAGCACAGGAATGCGCTCTGCAGCTCTGTGTGGGGGGGGAGTTTAAGAAGAAGGGGTGGGAGACCCACCCTGGTCGGTCCACCCGAAGCTCTAGCAGACACTTCCACGTGGAGAGAGGCGGAAAGTGTAATAGCTCTCGCTTGGGCTTTCTAAAGAGGGAGAGGTTGAAAGGCAGACAAGAGGGTTGCAGGAGGAGGAGAGAAAAGAGAGGGCGAGGGGCTAGAGGGAGGAGGGTAGAAGGAGGGGACTGCATGCCTCGGGAGAACTGCCCCTCCTGGTGCTTTGATCCCCTCCGTCCGGGCCCAGCCCGGCCCGGCCCTTCCGTCAGTCGGTCGCTAGGAGAAACCAACTTCTCTCCTCGGGTTAATCAAAACCAAATTACTCAGGAATGTGGCAGGACAGGTCTGAGCTTCCAGGTCCTTTTGTCTTAGAGGATTTAAAATGAAAAAAAAATTTTTCAAAAGCAGATGGCAGAGGGCTGCAGAATAGGGTGAAGGGTCTGAAGTAACCTACGGCCACATCCTCCATTCTCAAAAAAAAAAAAAAAAGCCACAAACTTTCTGCTCCAGTCTATCAACAAAGAAGTTATTTCTATAGATTAAGTCCAAAGGTCAGAAGAACTTTCATGTTACCCTTAGTGCCTCCCGGGTAGAAGACCCCCAAAACTATCCCTCGTCAAATTACAAGAAACAACGCAAGATTTAAGCGAAATGCTACACACAAGCTCAAAAACATACTACTTTTTCCAAAAGCAAAGTCTGGGAGTATATTTTCAGTGTAAGGTTCCTCCTAGCAATACCGGGGTAGGGGGAAAATTATCCAGTCGCTACTCCAACGCATCAGTGAAATTCTAACATGACTTGGTAAAACTCTGGACCTCTCCTACTTAGAAGGCAGGCAGCTTTTCCAGAATGACATAGCGTAGGGATGAAAGATCCCAATGGGTCCCACGGGATACTGCTGCTCATCTCTTGTCCAGAAAATGCCAGGAACTCACCATCCAAAGCCGTGCTGTTTACGAGCAAAGTGAATTGGGTGTGCTGGCCAGGCAGCCATGAAGTTTCAATAAGTTAAAAGGCAACAGGAAAAGGCTGACCTCAGAGATGAAAGAAACCTGGGGCTCAGAGCTATGTCAAGGCCTCCACACCACCTCCCCAGCGCACATCTTCGGTAGGCTTGTGGCGCTGTTCGGGATGGGGGCCTGCACTTCAGACTCCCGGCAACTCTGAAGTGTACACCTTAGTGTATCTTATCATTAAAGACAATAAAGACTGACACGTCCCAGGGCACCCAGTAGCAGAAACATGAACAGTTCTTTGTATATTACAAAATACTGTTATGCTTCACTAAGAAAACCTGATCAAAACCCTCATTCTCCCCCTCCCCCTCACAAAAAAAGATAAAATAAACAACAGAGTACTACCAGTTAAGCTACAGAGCCTGGACTCTAAAGATAAAGTGAGGCCAGCACACAGCAGTGACTACCAGCTGGCCATAAATTGTAACTGGCCCCAGGCATACGGTTATCTGGGAGGTTACACTAAAGTAACTTTTAAAATACTCTTCACCTTATCTGTAGGCCCAGTCCAACACACACATACATCTCCCGCTTAAATCTTGACCATTAGTGTTCCATTTAGACTTTCCAAAACAAGGTCATCCGAGTAGGCCCTTCCCCTATTTCCGGTCACAGCTGTGGACTTTCACCCCCTCATCCAACAAAAGAGACCTTGTACACAAAATTAACCCGAACCATTAGTCTGTGCCGTGTGAGAGAGTTTGTGGAGCCCTTGGAATATTTACCCTCCTTCCAGGCTGGCCCAGGGTGCTGCCCAGAGGGCCTCCCCCAGAGGTGGGGGGAGCTTCCCCAGAGATTAGAGCCCAAGCTCCTGGGCCTCAGCTCCAGGCCACAGCTGTGCAGCCAAGGCCCTACCGTTGAGAGGATAAACAAAGGCCTTTTTTTTTAAAAAAAAAAAAAAAAAAGAGAGAGAGGAAAAAAACTTTGGACTCAGTAACCCGCAGAAAATGACCTGACTTCAAGCCGGAAAGGACCAGGGTCATCCTAGAGAAGAAATGCCCAATACGGTAGCCACCACCCACCAGGGGCTGCTGAGTAGCCAATCCCAAGTACTGAGAGAATAATGTCACGGTAAAACTATGCATAAAATCTGTGTTTTAAACTTAGCTCCACCTATTTATCTTTTTTCACGAATATCTACCAGCAAATGTGCACTTCCACATGGGACTTGCACTCTGTGGGAAAGGTTATTGCCCCAAACGATGACCCACGATAGGGTGCCCTGAAGGGAAAGAGCCCTAATCTTTATTCCCTAAGAAGACTACTATAAAATTAAGCAAACTGTAACATCTGATTATCAGATGGATCAAATCACAAACTCGAAGGTTGCTCAACTCACACAGACACTCAAGATGTGGAGAGTAGAGCTGCCGTGAAGGAGGGGCTGGGAACCTGTCATCTCTTCCCCCAGGAGAAACAAGCGCAACCTCTATCCCACTGGTTCTCAGCCAGGGAGGTCACCTCCCCAGGCAACTCCTAGAGGCAGTTTTAAGTGTCATGGGGAGGGGTGTGATCAACATCTAGTGGAGGAGCTGAGGACACTACACAGGAGACCCACTCCCCCAACAGGGAACTACCCACCCCCTAAATGTCAACACAACCAGGAAACTAGGTCTGAGGTCCACTCAGATTTCCAGGAGAAAGCAGGAGAGGACAGCCTCCAAGCCTCGAAACTGGTAGTAAGTTTTAGTGCTCTAAACAATGTGGGAAAATAATATTAATTTTAAAATCATAAGTATTTTCTCAAAAGATTAGGGACTGAGTGTCAAGGACTAATCTGTCTGGACAGCTGTCTGTCATGCAGCTGGTAAAAACGGGGTTCAAAGCTCAGAGCGCATGTGCTGGGCTCACTCGCATGTGCCCAGCGCCTCTCATCCAGGGCCAGAACTGGGCAGCCACTGGCGCACCCCGTTCACCAGCACCTGACCACACAGCGAGGCCAGGGCGCCTGTGACAGGCAGCAGGGAAGCAGCTGTCACCAGGCCTGCAGGTACAGGAAGGGTACAGGGCAACCGGCAGAGGACGTGAGGACGGAAGAGCGCAGGACTGAAAGAGAACAGGCCAGCCAGACAGGGAGGCAGTGCAGAAGGGGGTAGGGGGAGGCACATGATAATTAACTCAGCAAGTTGATAGTATTTGCATATAAATGCTTCCACAAATCACTACAAACAAGCCAGGACAAGTCAGGCCTATTAGCATATACAAGCCAGCCTGGGAAGGCCTCTCTAGGTGGGTCATTGAGTGGGCTGCTCACTTCGAAGGCCGCCTGCCAGCCTGGGGAGGGAGGGTGGGAGAGGGGCACGTGGGGAGGGCTGGGGAGCACTGGGGAAGACAGAGGACACCGAAACTTCTGCAGACCTTTGTACTCCTCAACATAGTTGCAGGATGTCAGAAAGGGCTGGCTTTATTCCTAGCCCAAAAAACAGAAGAAATACTGGAACTGTGCATTGATTTCTCATGGGCTGTTGGGAACTGAAAGGTAGCAGAAACTAACAGCAGGATCCCAATAAAAGGATACAAAGTAAGAACTAACACTATGGAGAGGCTACTCAATATGCTAAATCCCTTGAAGCTCTGTTTTCTATTTCACTGCATTCCTACTATATATGTGAAGTGCAACGCATGCCCATTTTACAGATGAAATAAATGAGGTTCAGAGAAGTTAAGTGATTGTTTCAAAGTCACACAGTTTGGGCTCAGCAGTGCTGGGTCTTGAGCCAACAGCCTATGGTGCCATGAAACCCAGAGACAGGCTTTCCAAGAAGTGAGCTCATCTTCTCCCACAACCAAAGCCCTATTTCAAGGGGTAATTCACAAATGGCCCTCTGCTCCTGAACTAGGGGCTTCCATGCGGAAAAGCAGATCCTCTCCCCAGTCAACCATTTGGCGAGTTTGCACCAGGACTTCCCGTCACCCAGTTTCTCCACTGTCTGGATAATTCTTAGTCTCCTGCAGCAAGGACAAATTAAATGGATGGTCGTTTCCTAAAAGGTGTCAAAGTTCTCTGCTTTCCACCAGAGATACCTGTTGAAGGAATAAGGAGCTTTGACTTCCTCTTTGAAAAAGGAATGGGGCAGCAGTGGTGGGGGGAGGAGGACACCCCACTATTTTACTTCTACCATCCTTTACCTGGAAGTACACTTTAAAAGTGAGTAAAACGCTATCTTCTGAAAAGGTAAGCAACCTGGGCCCATGAAACACAGGCTGAGAGAGTCAGGTGACAGACTGAAGGTCTCAGGAATGTCTGTTTCCAGGCAAGGACTGTACATCGAATACAATGAAGTGACATGATTGTACATCGAACACAATGAAGTGACACAGGTTGAGGACCTGGCAGAATGGAGGTGGCAGTTAAAAGCTGTCACTTTGGGAGTGACATGCACCCCCTGACATGCATACTGAGCTCTATGGGCCTCTTCCTCGTGTGTCCAGAAGTTGACCTGACACTTTAACAAGGATGCAGATATTCCACAGAGAAATAGTGGAGCTGTTACAAGGAAAGCAAAAACCACTCCCCCAACCAGCCAAATGTACATTAAGAGGCAAGGCCCTGAGCCAAAGAGCATTTTAGGAAGCAGTGCCTGAAATGGTAGGAGAGGCTTGCATTGTTTCTTGAGCAGTTAAGAAAAATTGTTTAAAAAAAAAAAAGTTGCTGAGAAGCAGAAAAAAGCACCCACGTGTTCTTTAGCATATTTCCACCAGACAAAGTTGTCAAGAAGAGCAGAGGTGTCCAAAATAGGCCACTCAGAGACCGTACGTGTGGGAAGCAAATAAGTTCATGTCTACACACACATAATTTTTATAGACTTATGGGAGCATATACTACTTTGAAAAAGAGCTGTTTAGACAGTAAAAGGAGAATTCCATATTTGAAGAGGCACTTACAGGACTTTGGGGGCTGCAAGGCTGAAATCAGATACTGAATTGAGCCCCACAGTCTCTCCTATACTTAGCTAATCTGGCTCCAACCCATTCTCTGATCCGGAGGGGGTTCAAAGGAGAAGGCACATGTCCCTTCTGTACTGAAACAATACTAAAATGCAGAGCCTACGATGGACATGTACAGGGGCAGTTTATCAAAATCCAGCTTAACCAATACTCTCAGAATATGTCACATGCAAAACTGCTCTTTGTCCACCTGCAACCCCAAGTGGTTCAGCCCTTCTTACCAACTAAGGAGCCCCATTGCCCCTTCCCAGTCCCCCAGACTCCGTGATGCTCAACCACCCCATCGCCCCCAGGTACTCAGCCCTACTCTTTAACGCCCCTCCCCCAATACACAGAGAGTAGGAGGTCTAAGCAGTCACCGACTGCTGCCTCCCAAACATATGGGGGCGGGGGTCTCACTCCCAGATCAAAGGTTTGTGGCTGAAATCACTTTCAGGACGGTGCATAAGATCAGCAGCAGATGAAAATTCGCCATCTTCTCACCAGGTTTCCCAGTTCCAGCTGGAGTCTCCTTGCAGATGACTAAAGATACCGCATACATTCCTAACTGTTACCCCAAAAAGTCTCCTTGAGATTAAAGTCAAGATAATTATTTAAGAGAAGATTCGATGGCTTCAGTCCCAAACTAGCAGCAGCCAGAAAGGGCAGCAGGTGGGAGGGTAGCACATGTTTGGTCCACCTCACTCCGCCTTTCCCTGGACCTGACTTTAGACCTGACTCCAGAGAGGAGAAAAGATGGCAAACTCTGAGAAGCCAAGTTCAAAGAGTGGGCAGCTGAGCCACCTAGGCCCTCCCCGGGACAGAGGCCAGCTAAGGCCCCTCTGGAGGGGTAACATCACCACCCCCATTAATCCTCATGGGGACAAGCCAGCATGGTCACCCTGTAGTAGCAGGGCAGCAGGGCCAGCCCAAAAGGCAGACAAAGCCCAGGCATTTTGCTAAAAGGCCCCGACTGGGGTTAAAAACTAACAAAACTGAAGACCAATGAAATGATCGAATTTACCACCTCCTAAACCTTCTGTTTCCTTTCCCATTTTTATTTGGAGCCTTTTCCTTGCAAAAGCAAGAAACAGTAGGAATTAAGGGTAAAAGAAAGGCAGAGACATCAAAGCAAAAAAATCACCTTTAAGTGTTACAAGCAGGGCAACTTCCTTGGGCAAAGAACTCTCTAGAAACACACTTGTCACAGCCTTGTCCTCACCACCCTGTCCCCTGACCCAATGAATGAAAATCAGAAAAAAAAAATCCACGTTGTGTCACTGCTTCTGAAGCACCGGCACAATGCTGCTGTCAATCGGAGGCAGGCTTTGCTTTCCCTCTGTCCCCAGTTCCTGCCCACAGAGCAGTCATTCACCATATTAGCCAAAAAAAGAAAAAAAAAATGTTAAAGCCCTCTAACATCTGATTGTCACTTCCCACATGTTCAAAGAGAACAGTCTGGCAGCCAACTTTAAACCATATAGAAAACAAATCTGACAGTTGTTGATTTGGTAGTTTTTCTCCTTAATCTGGATTTTGAAAGCAGCTTGCCAATGAGCCAAGATTTCTGCATGGGTCTCTCCCCTGGGGCGGTCTGACGAAACCTTAGCTTCTGTGTGTCTGTTTCTCAATTTGAGCGGCCGAAGGAGGCAGGACACTGTGCTCTGGGCAGAACAAGCACCTGTAGGATCTGAATGTCACTCTTGCAAAAGAACGCCCTTGCCTGGATTCTATTAAAACTGGTTTCCCATTTCCCTGACCACAGTTTTTAACTCGGGTAGAGGATGGTGGTTCTGAGTGGTGCTGGGATTTCTAACAATAACCACTACAACCAAATTCTCAACTTGGAGGGTTTGGATGACTCTATGAAGTTCACTGTAATGGAATCTGCCTTCCTGTTGTGCTGTAATGGCAACGCCCCCATCCTGGTTAATTACACCAACCTTAGGAACCAGAGCAGGCTAACAGGCCCAAACATTACAGGCTAACAGCAACAACCACTTTAACAACAAATGAAAGTATAAAGCACAAGAAGATCGTGCTTCTTGAGGTTGCTGCCACGGAGCATCAGGCACTTTATCCCCACAGTGCTGGTGCGCACAAGATCAAGCTGGTGCAAGCTTCTTAGGGCCAGAAACACCACTCCTCCCTGCAGCTCAAGGCTAAACCCTGGAGTCAAGGAAAGAGCTAGTGACTCTTCAAAAGTAAGTATAGAGACAACCAGCTTTCTTTGTCCTCAAGTAACAGGGGCAATTCCCTACACTTTTATCAAGTGTTGCTTAGTCACTTCAATATTTACTTTTTTAAGATGAGACATCTGCAGCTCTGCAATAAAAATAATTTCCTAGGTAAGAGTCTGCTTTGCATCCTCAAGTATTGCTTTCCAGGTTCTCATGCTGACGTTTTAGAAGCCAAAAAGCCCCCGCCCCTAAAAGGTAACTAAAACAGAACACAAAATAACAAGGACATGTTCCCTGGATGCCACCCATGACCAGAATGCAAGGAACGAAGCCAAATTGCCACCAGCCCCAGATGACACTTTTCTAGCAGTCTGTGGTCCCAGATTTGTTCTAATGAACGAACCACCTCTGGGTCACCCAAGGTGAGCCAGGCCTGTTCTGGGAGTGTCTAGGAGCCATCGTTTAAAGCCATAATGATGAAAATTGAAATCTTGCTTATTTTAGGTACTTGCCACTGAGCAGGCCAATTGGCACTGAGTTTACACAGCAGTTAAATTCAATCCCAGAGCAGTAAGAAGGGAGGCACTTCACTGTCCAGTGGGGATGAGCCGCACAGAGGCCTGCTCAAGCGTATGGTTTCATTTGGGCCCTTTCCACCCTCCCTTAGTATTCATTTGTACAAATAAAGGACTAAAGTGAAGAAACCAAAATTAAAGTTTCAGGTGGTTGGAGAAGCAGCTCAGATTTTTTTTTGTTCCGAAATAGCAAGTATTTCTCAATGGTTCCGTGTCAATCAAAACTGTTTACA
This sequence comes from Hystrix cristata, assembly GCA_004026905.1. NCBI lineage: Eukaryota > Metazoa > Chordata > Mammalia > Rodentia > Hystricidae > Hystrix > Hystrix cristata. Next base: position 85,328 of record PVJO010002992.1, read on the forward strand.
GGAGCAATGGAAAGCAGGAACCCTCTATCCCATAGAAAGTACGGCTATTAAAAAAGGTACATTTAAAAAAAAAAGTGCAGAAAGGAAAGTGATCCATGTCATAAAGACAGAAGGTCTTCCAGTTATTTGATTTCTCGTGATTCCAAAAAGACTGTTTTAAAGTATAAAGTGCTTGGTTCTGCATCTGCCCCACGTTGTTAAATAACACTTGTGTAATTAAATCAAAGGCAAAGTGTGACCCCAGCCCATTCTGAGAGGCACTTCACATGCTTTCTGAAAACTATGCTGGAAACCAAATGCAGACAATCTCCTTAGTCCCATAATTTAGGAAAAGGAAAGAGGAAAAGTTGCTTTTGGCCTTCATGGCCACACACCCTCTGAAAGGGCCCCCTCAGAACAGAATGGACACAAATACAGGTGTACAAACATCAGGTATGCACCTCCTCCCAAAGACCCCATTCTTGAAATCCTTAAATGGTTGAGAACCACGGTCTCCTGACACCCTTCAGACCCTGCCTCTGTTCCCTGTTTTTCATGTTTGGGTAATAAGACACAGTCAGAATCTCAGGCCACCAGGGGCTGTTCTGATAACAAGAAACAGGCCCACGTTCCCTGCCATAGCCCTTCTCGATCAGGTTACCTTGAAGGTGTATGTTTTCCTATCAAACGCAGTCTCGGCCACAGCACTCGGGCTTTCCTCTCCAGCCCAGCCTCCTGGAACTTATGATTTTTTTCAGGTTTCCCTTGAAATCTATCCAGAAACCACAGCCATTAAAAGAACATGAAGGTTTGACACCTCCTGAATTTAGGAATGAGGGGACTCTAGGGGCCAACTCTACAAACCTGCACCTGCTTCTTGATGGCAAAGAAACAGTTTCCCCAGCTAGGGTGAGCTTTAAATTATACTCTATTTATTTAGTGACTTGTCTCCAAGGATCTCAAAGCATGAGATGAAATAAGATGATGTGTAACTTTCTCACTATCTAACGTCAAGGCTTAAATCTGTTTTCCTTGCTTGGCCCTGATGCATTCCACCAAGCAGGGCCCAGCCTTAAGGAGGGGCCTTCCCTAGATGCCCAGGTGGGGCGTCTGTCTGTCCCCTCTGAGGTTATCTGACAGTGGCTTTTAAAGAGCCTCCAAGGCCTGTTAAATGATATAGGCGGAGGGGAGGAGGAGGGCTGACTCTCCAGGATCCACCTGCTCAGAGGTTTCCTTCAAACCAGTTTAACACATTGTACACCACTGTTCAGGGCAAGTCCTCGTCTTAGAAAACACCATGCAGGGGCTGGAGTCTCACCCCTAAGGCATTTCCCCATCTTAACGTAGCTGAGGCCAAGGCAGAAGGGACCATTTTCCAGAGAGCTCCTTTCCCTTCAAGCCCACAAAGATAACTTTTGTGTTTCTTTTTTCCTGCCACTGACCTAACTTGGGCATTCTTCCCCTTTAACAGGACAAAAATCTTAGCTTTCCCTTTGCACTCCCTCCCCCGAGAAATAAAGCTGCTCTGGTTTTTCCAGAGTGAGAAGAAACTAAAATTAGAGGGTGGACAGGATGATCCGAAGGTGCCCTCCAGCTCCAACACTCTTGATTCTCCCTCTAATTATTCCATAACAGGAGCATTCTTCACATTGTTTTCAACTGACCAGGGACTTCTCTCTTGCTGAAAAGGGTGCATTTTTAGGTGAAGGAACCCAAACTTCTACATGGCACCAGTAGCCTAAGTATTCAAAAAGCAGGAACTAATCCAGAAGCAGAATAAGGAGAGGAGGCGGCAGAGGAGGGAAAGAAGGAAAGGAGGAAAGGCGGAAAGGACTGCACTCTGTGCTCAGCACAATTTAGACACTCTCAGCCCAGGTAGCTTCCCATTGGAGTCTAGAAGTTCAAGTACACCCGGCCCGCCCTTCCCCCACGCGCCCCAAGAGAATGAGAAGTTCAGCCAAGACTCGCGGCACCTGCCTGCAGAGCTGCTAGGCCGGCTGCGCGAACGGGCGGCGGGCGGCGGGCGGCGGGCGGCGGGGGAGGGAGGCAGCACTCACCTGGCACACAAAGCCTCCGCACACCTCCGGAGGGAGGAGGCACTCGCAGGTCCAGGGGCCGCGCCCGGGTGCGCGACAACGGGAAATTCCAGCGGCAGCGGAGCCCCGAACTTGCCCACCCCAGGCGGCGCGCTCCCCACCTCCCGCGGCCCCCGGGGCTCCGCGCTGGCGCCGGCTGGGAGCAGGAGACCCGCGGGCAGGGCAGGGGGGCTCATGGTGGCGGCCGGGCTGGCGGCCGGCGCTGCCCGGGAGGGAGGTCCCCGGGCCGCGGGGATTCACCCACGGGGCGCGGCGTCCCGGCCCGGCCCGTCCCCGGCCTGCCCGCCGCCTCCGCCTCCTCCGCGGCCGCCCGCCCGCCCGCCGGCCGGAATCGCTTTATGTAAATGAAGCTCAACTCGCAGTTTGCGGCGCGCACCGCCCGGGGAAGGGGGGCGGGCGGGGCGGGGGGCCTTCGGGGATCCACATTACACAGCAACAAAGCGGAAGGTTAATTTGAAACTCACAGCCCCGCCGCTCGCCTCCCCGGGCAAAGCCTGACATCTACAGTCGTGCCGGGCGCAGGCCGGCTGTTCGCGGTGGCCGCGCCCGCCCGCGGGGACCCGGGACACGCACGGGGCGCGAGGGCCCGGCACTTGCTCCGGGGGACACGGGCCTCGGGGCAGGCCGGGCCGCACTCGCACAGCCGGGGACGGGGGACGCCCTGGCGGCCCGGCCTGCGCCACCCCGGGAACCAGCCTGGCGGGAACAAAGCCCGATCCTCCCGGAGGCACTGACCCCTCGCTCATCAAAAGTCAGAGGCCGGCCTAGAATCACGGGCGAGAGGAAAGGAGCTCGCCCTGGGCCACAGAAAGCAGCCTGGGGCCTCGGAACCGGAACCCTCGGGTTTCTGGGCCCCGTCCACGTCAGAGCCAAGCCACTCCAGCGTGGGGACATTAGCCAATGTGGACAGGAATTTTATTTGAAATACACACCCATCCTATTAACTGCTTTACAGAGCACTTCTGTTTTTCAGCTGCAGAAACTTATAAAAAAAAAAATCCCTTGCTCTCCATTCAGAGTTTAAGGCTAGTTTTTGAAGGGCGAGAAGAAGAAAAGAAAGAGTGCTAGGAAGAGAGGTTGGGGGAAAAAAAAAGTAACAAGAAAAGGAGCCACAGTTTATAATTAGGCGCTTTAAGGAGAGTTGCCTTATAAAGCCAAATCATGTCAGAGATGGCAGGGATCATGCCCTTCCCCGGGAGAATCTACCACGAGGGTCAGGTTTAATGTGGCCACCCCAGTTAGTCAAAGCAATCGCCGCACACTTTTATATATCCCCAAGTTCACCTTTTCCACTCTGACGTGCAAAGTCAGCACCACAGAAATCTGACCGGAAGTCCCCTGTCCTCTCTGTCAGAATCCCACCCTCAGCCTGAATCTACTCCCAATTCTCTCAGCATAGAAAGAAAGACACCTGCTTTTTCCTTTTCTGAAAGCCACCCACCCAGGCTGGCCTTACAGCCCAGAGAGTCTTTTCCTACTGCACAATAATGAACCATGCAAGTGTTAGAAATATAATAAGCTCACCAGGCGAAGAGCAGTATGTATGGAATCGTATTAGCATTAAGCACACACACACTAACAGAGACTGAAAGGGATGCTTGGCTGCTGAAAACCACCATGTCTCCGTGTAAAAGGCATTTTACACAATTTGGATTCAAATTAATGTAAATATCTAACCTGTTGGCTACAGGCAACCCCTCTCTACATTTTAGTACAGAAAACGGACTGAAAAAAAATTTTTTTTCAGCTAGGGCCCTTGGAGAAAAGACTGCCCCAAGGGAATCATGTCCGATTAGGGACAAAGGAGGGCACAAGCCAAATTCAGTCACACGTGAGAGAGCAGGGACAGGGTGGGGAGGACAGAAAGCCCAAAAGGAAAGTGGAGGAAGATTTTGTAAACCAGAGTTCAGTCACTGCAGAGCTGTTTCCAGGCCGCCTGACCTCGGGCCCAAGAACAGGTGGTGTGTTTTCAAAACACACTGTTATTTATGTTAGCCACATGAGTCAGGAACACCTTAAAGAAAACCAATTAATAATTTAATTGAAAAGGGGATTATGAATAATACATGAAGACAATGATGCTAGCAATAACGCAGGCAATGTGGCCCACCATGCAGAGACACCCCTGGAAATCTCTTCAGGAAAATGAAAGACTCCAGACACCCTGCTCCTCACCTGGAAGCAACCCACAGCCCGTCGAATGAAGACAACAAGAAAATGTTTATACTCCCACAAAATCTAATTTTGCTGCTTTGTCTTGACTTTCATTAACAGGGGACAACCCCATAATCTGGTGACATCATGAACCTAGGAGGGCCACAGATAAATATAAATACTTCGATAAACATAAATATAAATACTTCAATAAAATGAAAGCTAGAAAACCCAAAGAACAAGGTCTTAGTAATCTGGGAGGATGAGGAGGTTCTGGAGAGCCCCGAGGTCAACTGCCCTGAGTCGGCCTCTGTCCTAGACCACAGGTGACCGGCCTCCTGTACCTCAGAGGCCTGAGAAGCAGGACTGAGAGTGACCCCAGGTACCTTCTCTTTATCTTAATCCTGCAACAGCTACACGCCTGGCGAGGCCTACTCAAGCCTGCCTTTGTTCCCGGCAAAAATTAACAGGTAAGTCACAAGCAGGTAATCTGGGGCCTCTGGACAATTTATGAATATAAAGTACTGCACAAAAGCCGGCTGCCACCTTGATGAAACCTATTTTCATCATTAACGAAAACAAGACTTCTTCAGAGGGAATTTGCAACTTTCGCACTGACGTATGGAACTAACAGTTTCTCTGAAATAACATTACACATTGTATCCTCCGGGCCCAGCTCTTCCCGGGGACTGCCCCACAGTGACAGCCTGACAGCCTCATGGCTCCATCCTGACCGCTGCTGACAAATACACCCACTCTCACAAGAGGCAATTCTGCCCTTAGAGTTCTCCATTCTCAGTCTCGTCTCATCTGGAAATTGTAACAGGCAACAGCCAAAAGGATAAATATTTTAAAATAAATCAGGGAAAGCTAGCTAACCCTTTCTCTACTCCTCCCCTTACCCATTCTCCAAGCCAGAGGCCTGCCCCCGAAATGCTTAGCTGCCTTGGAAATTACACTGATCCCACCCAGCCAAACCTGCTTCTCTCTCTCTCTCTCTCTCTCTCTCTCTCTCTCTCTCTCTCTCTCTCTCTCTCTCTCTCTCTCTCTCTCTCTCTCTCTCTCTCTCTCACTTCAGTAAAGGTAAATATGATGTCTGAGAGAAGATACAGCGAATGTCAGCATTCTGGACTCTCTTCACAGCACATTTGGGTTTAGGCAGATTCGTGGATTCCTCCAAATCACTCTTTTTACTGAATTACACATCCACATTGATTTTAAAACTTGTACTTAATCTAGAGGCTTTAAAGAAGAAAATCCTCAAGGGGGGGCCATTATACAAACAAATGTCCCTGAAATAAATAAGGACCCATTTGGAGCTGAACTGTGCTCCATGGCCTGAGTTCACCCCATGATTTTGAGGCAGTTTTATTTAGAGGCCTGGTACCTGCTGAGCGGCCAGGCCCTCCTGGGTATGGTACAGAATGCAGGCTTTCCTGGGAACAGCCCTGTGCGCCTGCATGGCCAGTGGAGGCTGGAGTGCCGAGGCCTACACACAGATGTTTGGACTCATTTCTCTGACACAAACCCCAAGGCCTCCGTATACCACTGTACCGCTAATTCCACAGATTAATTTTTACCCCTAAATGAAGGGTGGACAGTTATATAGTTTACTTACACACCTTCCCCTGCTTGATCCCTAAACTATCATTGATACACAAAAGAAAGACACAAGCGAGTAATCGTTTTTTTAAAAAAAACCTGTTATTTGAGTTTTTCTCTAATTATTGTAAGTTTTAGAGCTCAAGTCTAGAGAAAGCAAAAAGACAGAAGTTGCCTTGAAACAGCTTTAAATGTTAGTAGACATCTCTCTGTATTTCTTTATTTTTTAAACAAAAATATTATTTCTGAAAGGGCAGAGAGAATTTGCCATGCAAGACTTTTATACCCAGGGGAAGTCTTACATTTGTGTTTCTAAACCTTGAAATGGAGAATTTTAATGAAAAGGCAGACAGATGCTTAAGGACATCACTGCAATCAGGTCCATACATTACAGGAGAGAGTGGCGCTTTGTTTGGATCCAAGAAAAAAAAAGAGGTGGACTCCTGTTTTGTTCCTGGGCTATCCCCAACTGTCTGACACATCCCTTTACACAGGCCTGATGCAAACCACTGAATTCTTGGAGGGGAAGCAGGTTGGAGGCAGAAGAAAGGAAACAGGAAACAGGAGAGGAAAAGAAAAGGGGGAGGGGATAGTGCCTGTTTACATAATTCCTAGTTTAAAAAACAAAATTCTCAACACTGTACCAACCCCATAGTATACACCAACATCTGCTCCTCAGCTTTAATAATCCATTTAGTGGTGTGTCAGAAGTACAGCAGCCACCGAACAGATTTTTTTAAAAAGAAGAATTTCGTGTAGGTTTGTAATTCTTCCCCATCAAGCGCCCACTTCTAAGTAGGGGCAGGATACTAGAAGATAAACAAAAGATGACTCTTTCATGCTTTCCCCCAAATAATTCTACAATCCCATTTTCTTATCTTTTCACTGTAGTGAATTTTTGTTCAAAATCTGTGCTAATCTGACTTCAGAGTCCTGAGCTGAAATTTCACATACCCTCAAGTCGGCCAGTGTTTTAGAATTTGGATTTCTATTGAGGCTGTTCCAATCGCCAGTGAGGCCTACGGTAAAATGTGCTTCATGCTGTTCCGTTTGTCTCTCTGCAGACAAATAGAAACTGTGAAATTTAAAGAATGGATAAAAAAAAAATCTAAAACAAAGAGGTTAAAAAAATAGGACAAATGTTTTTGCTTTTGTGTGTCCCTGGAGCAATTGTTTGGGGAAGTCTGCATTGACAATAACCATGAGAAGGCCATCTAAAGGCGATGTGCTCACAAGGGGACTCCTCGCCTGCTGCCTTTGGTCTGGGAGAAAAAGCACCTTAGCTCCGTTCTCCAGGAACAAAAGGCCAGGGCCAGGGAAGGGGGGAGAGGTTACGGGGCTTTCACAGGGAGCCAAGTGTCAATGCTGGTTCATTTTTCACCCGTCTTAGTTGGAAAGCAGCTCAGGGAACTTCCTAATGACTGCTTTTCCCTCTCTCCCTATTATTTCTAACCTAAAAGAAAAAAACAATATTTTTTTAAACCTAAAACCCGCCATCCTATTAGAGGAAGGCCTTTGGGGCCTACACAGTCAGCTTGTCCTCTTTCTTTTTCCCCACCTCACTTTTTTTTAAGGGGGTTCCAATTGTAGATCACATGGAAATATGAGACAGTGGACATTATGGTCACTTTTAGTAACACCAGAATGGTCTTTATATTTCCAAAAAGCAAAGAACAGGATGAAAAAAAAGAAAGAAACTGCAAAGAACAGGGATAGGAGGTGCTGGAGTGAGGGGGGTGCTTCAGGGGCAAGACCTTGAAACAGTTTCTTTTTTTCACAGCATGAAGTCACTAATGCCAGCTTCAGACGTGCAACTGAATCAAAGTCTCAAAGCCATCATTACAAGGTGTGTTTTTTTTTGGGGGGGGGTGTTTTCTTGAAGAAGTAGACAATAAGGATGTATTAAAGACACAGACAAGGTATGGGGTGGTATCCTAAGGAAAGGAAGCTGAGATCAATCACTGGGTGCCATGAAAACACCAGGGCAAGTGGACGCTGGAGTATTTAACCAGATTTGAAGCTGGAAGCAATCTCCCAGCGGGTGAGCCCCAGGATGAGGCAGAGACACGCGACTCTCAGCCTCTGAACCCAGACCTGGCAGCTCACATCTCCCCTTCCCCAGGCAGCCACAGGCTCTGGCTGAGAAGCAAGGTGGGAGGAGGGATTGAGAGGGCCCTGCAAAGAAGCACAATAAACAACTCAAATATGAACGGAAATGACATCAGCAAAGCGAAGGACCTGTTTACTGCAGATCAAAACAAAACAAACTTCCAAACCTTTTGTGTACACAAGATAACTCTATAAAAAGCCTTCCTAAAATGTCAGCAGGGTCGACACATCAGCATCCCAACAAAAAAATGCATGACAGTTACCATGGTGGGGGTGTAGGAAAGAGGATGATGGGAAGATGATGAGAGGGGGATATCAAACTAGACTGGGCCAAAATCCCAGTTGCTGTTTCCCCCCTCTGCTGAGCCTTAATATTTTTGGTGTTTATAATCTAAAAGCCATGCTCTGTGTTTCACTTAATACAAGGCCAGACAACGTTGTCTAATGAGGCAGCATTACAATCAGCTTGTAATACTGAATTTTTAATGCTGCCAAGGATTCTGTTACATAATAATATGAAAAACAGAAGCTGAAAGTGGGCTTCCAGTGACAGGACCTTCTGAGCACCACAAGCCTGGATTCCTTTCCCTCCACCCACTCCCATCTTCTGATTTGCAATCAACCCTCCAGCCCTATACAGGTCGGTATGGAAACCAAGAGGATTTCCTAGGAAATCCACACTTTCCATTATTATTTTTATACTCTGATCCAAAGTTCTATTTCAAGAGTTTGAATTCTAGCTTATCTGGGGTTAGAAGTCTAAAATAAAAAAAAAAATTCTTTTGAAAGAGGGAGGCCGAAAAGACAAAGAATACAGGGGAGGAGAGGGGATGGCTTATTTTAAGTCAATCAAGCAATTTTGGAAGAAAAGAATCTCGGCAGGAAGAAGAACTAAGGGGGGAGTGAGAGACTGAAGTCTGCAGACCATATTCATAACTGCTTCACCCACTTTACATTGGTATAATTTAAAAGCATATATATAGCCGCCGTTGCTCCTCTCTGTAATACCCCAAGACTATAAATCTATAACCACTGCAATGATTTAGTGATTAAAAACATGATAACATATTGTGTAACTGCAAACCACAGAACCCCTGCCAACTCTCCTCTAAGATAAAGGGAGAAAAAAAAAATACAGAAAATGTGTTGCTTGCAGCGATCTTCCTAAACCCAAAAGATTGTAATAAAAGAACCTATAGAGCAGACGGATCGGAAAAGGCTAAGTGAATTGTGTGAAGCCAGCAAAGGGGAGAAAAAAAAAGGCAGCTTTATGTGGGATTCTTTTCCTTGTACTAACAAATTACGACCTAAACATGCCTTTTCTTTTCTCTCTCTCTCTTTTTTAATAGTTTGTTGTAACTGGAATAACTGGTCTTGTGCACTGTCTTGCATATTCAAAGCTGCTTTGTAATCGGATCTGTAGACCCAACCTTATTTGCCTGAACTCAATAGGGGTTTTTTTCTCCCCTTGCTCCCTTGTTTTGTTTTGGATTCTGTATTGTGGGTTTTCTGTTGTAGCTGGGAGCATGGGTCTACGTAGGCAGAGGTTCTGGTGCCTTTAAGCTACTGAACAAACACCTGAGAGGGGAGGCACAATTTGTAATATGGCAGGAGGAGCCTAAAATATACACAAAAAAATAAAATCAAAGCAGCTGTAGGGGTTTTGGCCTCTGAACAGCTGACCTGACCCAGTTCTGTATATTCTTTTATTTCCCCATTGCAGGATTCCTGCACCTTGGGTCAAATTCGAACTCAATGTGACCCTGAGGAGAAGGCAGTCACTGAGTCTGGGAAACTGTTCCATATTTAATGGGGGTGGGGACGACGCATATGCATTCAGACTCCCCCAGTGTAGACACCCACACAGGGTGTATGTATGAACACGGACACACACACACACACACACACACACACACACACACACACACACACATCTGTCAAGACTGCCAGGCCATGGGGCCAGCTCTAGCCCAGCTTTCTCAGCCACACCACTGAGAGCCTGAACTCTTCTTGTGTCCCCCAATCTTCATGCCTACAACTCTGCCCAGGAACATACACACACACAAACACTCCTCTAGAGACTTTAGATGTTTAAAAAGTCCACAGATCTGAATCGTCGACTCTCTGGACCAGAGCAGGGCAGTTTATTCAGAGAAATCAATAGGAAAGAGCATTTGCAAATATTTATATAAGCCCTGTGCGTTTCAGCATTAAGTAATTAAAAACTAAAACCCAAGGAGGGGGAAGGGAGGAGTCACACAGACAGAAGGAAGGCTGCTGGCCTCCAGTGCGTTTTTCTGCCCACACCTCATCTCCCAAACTGCAGTCCTTTCAAAACTGATTCTGTGCACACTTTTTACAAAATACTGTCGTGCACCATTTGCTAGGTTATTTCAAAATCATATCCAGATTCACCTACCACGAAGCTTTCATGAGTGACTATAAGATAACTCCCGGTATTATCTCTTTCACACACACAAATCCCAACTCTTACTTTTAACATTGCTTCATTCTCCAACACATGACTCTCTTGTAACTCTTTCTCTAATTTACTTGCACCAGTTAAAGTAACCCAACATAGTAACGTGAAAAGAGGGTCTCCGAAGTATTAATTGAATAGGCGAATTCCCACCTTCTGATGCCCCACAACACTTCCACCTCCCCTCCAACCCATAAGATACCTACACTTCAGAGTTCAGCATCCGAAGACCTCATTTGTAAACAGATTCTCTCTCTCTCTCTCTCTCTCTCTCTCTCTCTCTCTCTCACACACACACACACACCACACAAACTTCTGTAAAAGGAGTTTTAAAATGAGCCACTATGGAGTGAACTTCCCCATATTGTTCCGGAAGGCTGGGCAGTAAATTCTGGTTGTTCTGCCTCTAAGTCTGCTGGAAGGAGCCGAGTGAGGCACTGGGGCACTCACACTGCAGATATTGTAGAAATTTACAGTAAATGTAGGTACATGATTGCAGCACGCTGCCTTATTGATTATGCAGATTGTAATCAATCTTCTCCCCTTTCCCATTTCCCAAGCTTCTTTCCAAGGACCTCCAAATAAGTTGGTCTGTAACCAGCCAATTGCCCAAAGTAGAGGGAAAAAAGTAATTTTTTAAAAAACATAATAAATCCTCAATTGTCTTCACTGAAAGGGCTCGAGTCTTTTTTTAATTCCAAAGTGAATTTATGTTCTGTAATTTGCATTACAGCCAAGCGATCACCGTATGTCATATTCTTCAAAGGTACTTAACAAACCCCCTTTTAAAAGTCACTAGAACTGGAGGCCAGAAAAAGGCAATCAGCCTCCTTCTTCCACACACTCCTTAGATCAAGTTTCAATAATTGAGACCAATAAAAATTGTCATATTTACCCTACTTCAAAGCGACGAGGGGGAAAAGTTAAGAGTACGTGATTTTTGAAAGCACTTGCAATCAAAGAATTTGCCACAGTCGAAGGAACTGCACACCTTTCACAAAAGTCAGAGTCTGAGCAACAGATTAGCTCAAAAGTAAAATACAGATATAGATATATATTTTAATTGCTCCATAAGAAACCTAGGGATACTGAGTCCATACACGATTTAAACACATTGCATAAAACACACTTAGATCTACTCTCCAAGAGAGATGCAAAAGGATCTACATTAAAACGCACAATGTACAATTCAGGACCGTGCTTTTTGTATCTAGTGGAGCCGGGTGAGAGGTTAAAGTGGGGAACCCAACGTAAACAATCCCAGATTCGTGTGAGCAAAAGAAAAAGAAAAAAAAAAAAAAAAAAGAGGGGGAAGGAAAAGAAAGGAGAAAAAAAAAAAAGAATCTTCCGATCTGGTGTCTCTCCACTCCGCCGGTCGGGGAAGGCCGGCCAGGCTAGCTCAGGCCCTGGCCAGCTGCGCAGCGCGAGCCCCCGGGAGCCCCTAGTGTCCAGGGCAGAGACCCCTCTGCGCGCAGGCGGCGCTGCCGGTTGGGCCGGGCGGGGAGCGCTCAGGTGGAGGACTGCATGCCGCCTCGCCCCCTCCTGGGCTCCGGGACTGCGATCGCGCTCCGCGGCCCCGGCAAGTCCGGCCCCGGCGCGGAAGGGCTCGCCAGCCCGCCCGGCCGCCCGGCGGTGGTGACGGCGGCGGCGGCGGCGGCGGCAGCGGCTGCTGCTCCCGGCCGGGTGCGCGCCCCGCGCGGCGGCTCAGCCCGGAGCCCCGGCGCCACTCGGGGTGGGGCAAAGTCGGGGGCCGGGGCGGCGAGGGCGGGGGCGCTCGGCCCCACGGACCCCCCCGCCCGCCGGCCGCCGCCTTTGTCTCGGCGCGGGGACCCTGGCCGCCCTCCCGCCCTCGGCCCGCGCCCCGGCCGGCCCTGCCCGGCGGCGTCTCCGAACTCGCCGCGCGGGCCTCGCCCCGGGCGCCTCCACCCTCCCGGGGGTCGCCGGCGGCGGCGGGCGGCGGGCGGCGCGGGGGCCGGGGAGGAGGGGGCGGCCGGGCGGCGGTGGCGGCGGCGCGGCGGGAGGAGGAGGAGGAGGAGGAAGAAAAGAGAAAGAGAAAGTTTGGCGCAGGAGGAAGGCGAGCGGGACGCAGCCAGCGAGCGAGCGAGCAGGGCGCGGGCGCAGGGCGCGCGGGCGGCGGCCGGGCGCGGGAGCCGGGAGGGGCAGGACGAGCCCCATGCAAAGCAGCCGGCGCCCCGAGGAGCCCGCGTCCGGGCGGCGGCGGGAGGAGAAGGAGGAGGAGCGGGCGGCGGCGGCGGCGGCGGCGGCGGCGGCGGCGGCGGGAAAAAAAAAGAGGGAAAAGTTGCCACTTACGCGGTTGCTTCTCCGGCGGCGGCGGCGGCTGCTGCGGCGGCGGGAGCTGGCGGCGCTTTTAATCCCGAAAAGAGGCGCTCGGGCCGCGGAGCCCATCAAGGCAGCAGCGGCGGCTGGCGGGGGGCGGCGGCGGAGGACGCGCGGCGGGCGGCGGCGGCGGCGGCGGAGCTGGAGCGCGCGCGGCGGAGCCCGGGGCGGGAGGCAGCCGCAGCCGGGGAGCCGCCGCCGCCGCTGCTGCCGCCGAGCAGCATGGTTGGCGGGGAGTTCACAGCCCCCGGAGCGGCAGGGGCCACGGAGGAGAAGCGGCGGCGGCGGCGGCGGCGGCTCTAGGCTGTAATTGGGATGCAAAGCAGGCGGCGGCGGCGGCGGCGGCGGCCGGGAGGAGGAGGAGGAGGAGGCGGCGGCGGCGGCGGCTGCAGCGGTCGGAGGGGACGCGCTGGAAGTGGGAGCTGATGAGTGAAAAGAAAAAAAAGTCTTTGGATCTTTATTCTGCTAATTAGTTTCCTGCAAAAAATGGCTGTGATTAATTCAGTGCGCATGTGCTTCATTACCCAGGCACGACGGGAAGGGCTAATTAGCCACCTTCTGGATCAATAAGATTCAGCAAAAAAGAAAAGGGGGAGGTGGAGGGAGGCAGAGGGGAGGAAGGGAGAAAAAAAAAAAAAAAAACCAGGGGAAAGTGATGAGCAGGGCCAGGAGAGCAGGAAGAGAGGATGGAGCAGAGCCCAGGAAGAGGGAGAGAGGCACCAAAAGTTTATGCATGTATTAAAAACACATACACACACATACACAACGCACACGCACACGCACGCACACACATACGCACCGAGAAATGAAATGCAGAGAAGCAACAATAGGACCTGGCTAAGATGTTTTTAAGGGTTTTTTCTTTCCTTTTTTCCTCTTTTTTTCTCTTCTCTTTCTTTCTCGTAATTTTTCCCTTTCTTTTTCTTGCCTTTCTTTTTTAAGCAAATGCAACAATGCTTAAATAAGAAAAGAGCTTGGGGAGGGCAGTAATGGAGTGGGACAGCTTAAAGCCAAGGTTTAAGTGAAAGACCAGAGGCGTAGAATAGAGGCCACTTTAAATTGCAAATCTGAGAATTTTTAACGGAGGAAAATTACCTCCCCCCGAATCGCGGGACGATTGAAGAAAATATGGAGGAAACTTTAACGCATACCATAGACGAGGCAAAAAATGTATGTGTTAATTTTGTCTTCTGAAATAAGATGCAATCAATCTTCTCTGCTTCTTTAGGAGGAGAGGGGACGAGGAGGAGTGATGATTAGAAGAAATAAAAGGCGGAAAGTGAATCAGAACTGAAAGAGGGCAACTTTAGGAGAGACAAGAAAAGGAAAAGTTGCACTTGGAAACAAGTCCAACTTTCTACCTTTCTGGACTTAAGAGAAAAAGTAAAATGAGTTTTCTTGTGTAAAACCTGGAAAGCAGATGTTCTCAAAACACAGGAAGCTATTTTGCCATCAAAAGCAGGGATGAAATAAAGGCAGTGAAAAATAATTTCAGACTAAATTCGTAAGAAAGAAATCCAATATATTTAAATAGCGAGGAAAGGGCTAGAGTGTAGAAAGAGGGGAAATTACATACCCCTTTCCTAATGCCAAAAAAAAAAAAAGAGTCTTACAGCTACCTCCAAGAGTTTGGAACAGTCTCGAAGCCAAAGGGCTTGAAATGAGAGGATGGATTTCAGATAAAGACTAGGAGCAGTACATCCCACCAGAGCCCAGAGGAGATCCCTGGAATCAAAGACAGCAACCAGGGATCCTGCTACTGTACTGATACCGGTACATCAAAGCCATCACTTAGGCTGGTGCAAGGTACCTCCAAAAACCAAGCAAACGCAGGAAGAACAAGACTCTCCTTCCTCTTCTCTCTCTCTCTCTCTCTCTCTCTCTCTTTCTCTCTCATCCCCCTTTCAAATCCTAGCCTCAGCGTCACTGCTACTGAATAGATTTTTTAATGACACGTATGTATTTATGTAAGTTCTAAATATGAACTACTACCATTGAGATTACAATGTCTGAAATAAAATGTAATCTGTACTTTAACTGATCTGCAAACAAATTTAAAATATGTTTTTGAAAGCATTATTAGTAAACCCTGTAACATCAAGAAAAGAGTGCGCTAAAACTAATTTTTTCTGAAAAATATTTTCTTGCCCCAGACAACCAAGATTATTTATCTGAGAAGGAATTTGGGGATTAATCAGGAAATCTGTTTGATTAGAAAGTAATTCTTCATTTTGAGAGATTTTCCAATGCTCTTAAGAGCATGCAGCCTCTTAGTCAAGACTAGGGAGAGAAAACCGGTTTAGGATTTTGCAGTGTTACCTCATCTAATCCCTCTGAATTCACTCTGGAAATAATGCTGTTTTATTTGGGGGGGGGAGAAAAAGAAAATACATTTAGAAAAATCGGGGGTTTCCCCTCTCTGAGCCAAATCTGGGTTGCCATTCAAACTTTTCCTGGCTGCTTTTCCATGCGGGACAGCTGATCAATAAAGCCAAGTCCAGCCTGGCTTGCTACAGGTTTCACCAGTCAGTGCTTGCAAAACCTTTGTCATTTTCTAAAAATAAAAAAGCTAAAAGTTATTGTAGAAGAAGGGGCTTTTTTTTTGTCCCCTGCACAATGTGTCTTTTGTGAGGTTAATGCCATTCTGGGCTCTCGATAGCCCTGGACAATGGGAACCCTCCAGGAGCTCGCAAAGACTCTGGCTTTTTTCTTTCTTACCTTTTTTTTTTTTTTTTTTTTTTTTTTTAGGGAAGGATGAAACATTCCTACAGTCCAAATACAACCTCTACTTTGATTAAATAAATATTTATCTTTATTATAGCCATTGTAGATTTTTACCTTCAGTTTGTCCGGTTTCTGATTTTATTTTAAATTTTTTATTGGCAACAGTTAATCTTTTTTTTTTTCCCTTTCAGTCCAAAGTGCAGGTCAGTGTAAATGTAGC
The DNA here is from genome assembly GCA_004026905.1 of Hystrix cristata. NCBI lineage: Eukaryota > Metazoa > Chordata > Mammalia > Rodentia > Hystricidae > Hystrix > Hystrix cristata. The sequence goes on from PVJO010002992.1 coordinate 101,028, forward strand.
TGACTGAAAGAAGACTGGTAAATTCTGAATTTTTCCATAATACAGCAGGTAAGGAAAATTGTTCAGACCCTCAGGAGTATATTTGCTTCCTATTTATCTGTCTTCATGAATCTTCATAAATCTGTTAGTTTCTTTTTGAAAGATGTAGCAGAATTAAATTTCTCCTTGTAAATCTTTTTTTTAAAATTGCTTAAATACTATGTATTTATTTTCTTTCAAAATGTAAATAGTAGTAAAAGTGAACTTGTGGCTTGTTTCTTACATAAAACCATGGGGAGGAAGTCAGTACCTCCACTGGTACAAGCTATTTGGGGGAAATTCTGGATATAAATGTATGTCATGTTGCAATATAGGAAAATGTCAGCTTAATCTGGTACGTACTTATGCTAATTTTACTGAGTGAATTCGTTATAAGGAGGCGAGGTACCAAGCTTATATGATTGAATAATGCTTAGACGGTAATCCAGCATGTATATGGATTATTTTATGCTCAAAATGAAAAAAAAAGAGCCAAGAAATTCAGACTCTAAATCCTTCATTTGGCAGGCAAGAGGATAGCAAATTTTAGACCAAGATGTTTTTAAGACATTTACAATGGGAAGGGAAAGTGGAATGGAGGCTAAATATGGCATTGATGTGTACCTTTCTCTGCCTCTCGCTCAAGTGAATGGATATGTATGTATATAAACACAAAGATAAATGCATAAAAGGGTACATAAATATACATTTGAATGACTTCAGCTGTCTTTGCATCTGTGTATGTGCATGCATCTGTGTGTGCACACAGATGTACAAGGTGTACATAAATGGAGGTACTGTACAGAGCTATCCAAGTGCTCTCTCGCTGTGGGTTGTGTTTCCAGATCTGTTTGAAGCCACTTCTTTGCAAATACACCGTGGCAATGTTGGTTTAATGATGAAGATGTGGATGGCGAATTTAAGTAAGAATCTCCTCCCTTGTAATTTTCAGAATATGGGGTTGCAATGCGAGCAGCTGTTATTTGGTCCAAGGGACATGATGGGCCAGTGTTAAGGGGGAAGGAAGATGAAGGGTGTCTGAGGAGATCGCACTTCGGAAGAGCCTAGCTCTGGGCCCTAGGTTTTCTTCTACAGGGAGACTGAGAACACAGAAAGAAAGAAAAAAAAAAAAAAAAGAGGAGGGGAAGAAAAAAGAAAACCCCGAGTGGAGGCAGGGGAGGTTGAAAGGATGCCTCTCTGTACAACTCTAGCGCTAGATCTAAGAGAAGGGTTGCAGGGTGAAGAATGTGCGGGACCCTTTTTGAATGTGTATTGTTATTCTAAGTCTATTGTATGTACGTGTTGCTGTCCTTTCATTTGCCACGACAACATATGGATTCCATAAATGCAGACATGCCGAAGTGCATCTGTCTGGATAGTTAACACGATCCAAACATCCCTCCTCGTTCTGCTAGCTCCGACTCTTTCTAGGGCACCTCGGCAGCGCTCCGGGCTGGTCCACCCGTGCCCCGGGCTGACAGCGCCCCGAATTCTTGCCCTTTTGTGGTCTCTGCCCAGGATCCAAGGTATTGCCTGGGAGCTGGGAGGCAGGCTGCTAGCAGTGCGGTGGTTGGAGGCACCACCGCTGCCGCCAGTCTCCGAGCGCGCAGGGAGGAAAGGGTTAAGTTCCCCGAGCAGGGCGAAGGGGCTGCGCTCATCCCGGAGCGAGGTGCCGCCACCACCGGCAGCTGTGATTTAGGGGTCACGTCCGAGATCACCTTTCTCCTGCCTCTGGAAATGGCAGAAGATGAGGTAGGGAGGAAGAAACAGGAGCGAGCAAAGCAGCAGCCAGGCACAGCACGTGGCGCTCCATCCATCCCACTCACCCCAGCCCAGCCCACCCCTTGACCCCCAGACAAATGGGACAGTTCCCTTTTCTCCTAGGGGTGCTGGGTGTGAGTCTTCTGAACTTCCCGAATTATTCCAGCCACAGTTCTGTCCTATCATTAAACCACCGTGCCCGGAGCCTCAACCACCAAGTCAGAAAGTTCGCTCAGTGTGCCAGGGAGTAAGCAGCTGGGTGTGGGTAAACACAGGTCCCTGACTGCAAAAAAAACCAGGGTGCTCTTGGCAGGATGAAAGAGTTGGGGTATTTGCACCAGCCCCTCCCGCTCCCCACGTTCATGCTCCCTACGTTCCTGAGCAGATGTACACAGTGGTGTCCATTACATGCAGCTTCTTGCTTTGTGCCTACATTTTCCATCAAGAGCTTTCTTTCCCCCCAACTCAGGCAGCCTGCAGAATACTTTTGTCAAAATACTTTTCAAAATTTAAAGACAACCACATATTCAGATTTGTTTCTGAGGGATTTTACTGGAAAAACAACTAAGTGCCTGAAGTTCTCTTTTGTCTTGGTACAGTGTTGGGAGTGCCAGGTGGTGGGTCTCAATGCCCAGGTGATGTCTTGGGGCATCTAAGGTTGTCAACTGGTGGTGCCCGCAAAAGGGCTTCACTAAGAAGCAGCTTCTTCCCAAATCCACCCCCATGAGGCTGGGCATTTAGGACAACCTACAGCTCTTTTGGAAAGTTACTTCAAGAAAAAGAATGTTTTGGTGGGCAAAGAACTGGCCCAAAATGACAGAGAGACAGGGGAACTAGATCCTGGGGCGGGGGGAGTGCGCAGGAGTCAGATGGGGGTGCAGAGAGAAAGAGATTGAGTGACAAGGTCCAGGGACAGAGTGTGTAGGGTGCCGGCAGGGACCCTGCAGGACACACTTAGCCAGTGCTCCCTCCAGCCATCAGGGTGAGGGTGAACCACCCCGATTTCAGCCTCTGCTTCAAGGGCCAAGAGTAAACCAGCTGATCCAGAAGGCAGCTGAGGTCTGGCTTTGCAGCCCCACTCCCCCTAACCTTGCCAGAGCCTCCAAACCACGAAAATCAAACCAAATTGGCCGCACCAGTCTAGAGAGGTTTCATCCCTGGGGCAAGGGGGAGAGAACAAGCCTTTTTTTCCTCCTTTTTCTTTTGAACTCTCGATTCAAAAGAGACCACAACCTACTCTTGAGTGTCATCCCCAGTACACGGATTGTGGGTATGTTTCATTCTTTCTTTCTTTTTTTCTGTTTCTCAGAAGTAAAACCTTTAAAGAATTAGCCCCAAACTTGGAGCTCCCGGGTCCTTGAAAGAGTTCCAAATGATAAAACCTGTCCCTCATTTCCAATACGTAGCGCATTGTGAAAATACAGGGCAATTAGTTAGTTCCAGGGTTTGACTCAGCTTTCTCCGGTCCTTTGCAATGGAAATCTGAAATCCAAGCTGGGGGCTGGAGGCACAGAGGCAGGGCTCTCCCGGGTTCTGCTTTGCCCGTACCACCGACAAGTGGGGCTTCCCTTTTGGTGGCCTGGTTACTAGAACTCAGCACCACCTCTGAAGCCTGGGGCAGCTGACCAAGAGCAGGAGCTCACTTCCAACGCTGCAAAGTGAACAACTGGAGGGTAGGAGACCCTCACTTTAGGGATTTCCGAAGGTGTAACTTTGGGGAACGATCCAGGCTTCTTGCTTGCCAGCCGGAGGCACAAAAAAGCCCTTCGAAGAGTGCAGGAGGTGGTCTGGGCAGCAGGACTGGGAGGGGGCAACGGAGACCTGGCTCCCATTTGTACGCAGCGGGCCAGCGCTGGCCTGGGGAGACAGTGCCCAGGGTGGCACGTGCACTGTTGACACGCAGACACGCAAGCTCGCACTAATGGGGGGGATGCAGCTGGGGGGGATGCAGCGGCTTCAGCAACCCCCCACGCCTGCAAAAAATGCAGGCTTGGCTTGTTTAATGGCCAGGGAATCGAGTGCCTCATCACCCCGCTCCTTTTCCCTGAGAAATGTAAAAAGGAACATATATATCTTGTATATATTCTGAAGAAACACGTGGATTTTTTTTTTCTTGAGAAATACCTAGCGCCATAATATTTCTGATTTAAGGGGCGAGGAAAATCTTTGAAGTGAAGGAAATCAGTGGAGGACGAACTAGCTTTTCCTGAATTTTTTTTTGGGTGTGTGCCTTTCCTCTAAGCCAGTAATGGGATTTAAAATGAGAGATTCCCAGTCCTCGTCCCCCTCCCACTGCATTTCGCTCTCCTCGCCCAAGAAGACCTCTGCGGTGACCGACTGCACGTCTAAGGGGACGGTTTAATGGGAAACGAGGTTTGGGGAGCGCGTCAACTTTTCTCTTTTTCAAATGAAGTTGATAAAAAATTTTCTAAGGACAATTTAAGCACCAAATGACATCGAACAGATATTTTTCCAACACAAAATTTTTCCAATTCGTTTGCTTCCCGTTCTTAGAAATAGAGGGAAAGGCAAATCCAATCTTCCCGCGCGCGGATGGCACGAAATGTGGGGCCGGCGCTGGGTTGAGTCTAATGGGTGGAAGGCAGGGTGTCGCTCCGCGGTCCCCGAGGAGTTCGGGCGCCGGGGCCGGGGCTCGGGCTAGCGGTGCTCCCCGTGGGCCACCTCCGGGCCAGCCAGGGTCAAGGCGGCGGGCAGGGCTCGGGCCCCCCGTGGGCTTTGGGCGCGTCCTCGCAGCCGCCTCCCGGTTAAATTCCAGCGCTCAGCAGGGTGGCGGGGACGTTCGACGCCAGCGCCCGGGACCCGGGAGCAGGACGCACCCTTTTTGCGTCTGCTCTCAGGCTCCTCTGGGCTGGGCGTCCTCGAGACCAGGCGCCGTCCCGTTTCTCCCCTCCGGGTCCCCAAACGCCCAAAGCTCGAGAATCCCGCCAGCTTCCCAAGGTGCTGAGCCACTAGTGTCTGACACACCGAGCCCCACTTCGGGACCCCTGTCTTCCTACCGGCTGGTGCGCAGAGGCCGGCGCGGAACCTCTGCCCGGGGACCCCGGCGCCCCATGCAGGACCTGGCGCTGGGCGGGGAAACGCGCCCGGACCGAGCAATCCGCTCACCCGCTGCGCTCCTGCGGGCCCCCAGAAAAACCAATAGGCCCGGGACCCGCTCCCAGCGGCGCCTGGGAAGGACAGCGTGCGGTGGCGGATGCTCGTTCGGCCCCGGCCCGCGCCCAGGCCCCGCGCCTTTCTCCCCTTCACCCCGACTCCCAGCCGGGGCCGCTTGTCATTCCGTTGCTTTCCCCGGCCCTCGCAGCCGGGATTCCCAGCCACTTTCTGGCCACAATTGCTCCACCCCCTGCCCGCCGGGACGCCGAAGTGGGGGAGCCAAAATGTGGCCCGAAGGACGCTGGGCCACTGGGCGTTAGTCCCAGGCAGCCCCTCCCACCCGAGGCCTGGGGAAGGAGGGCGGCTTTGTACCCCTCCGGCCCAGGAGCAAAGCTGAAGTGCAGAACCCCTGGGTCCCTGCTCGCCATTGAGGCTGACCAGAAGCCCGACCGGCCAAGGAGGTGGGAGTGGATGTTTAGGTTAGCAAAAGGCCAACTCGACGGGTGCCTGTGTCTGCGGGTTCGCTTCTGCACATCTCCCTCCCTCTCGTTTTGTCTGGGAAGAAAAGGAAAGCAGGCAGACTTGCGCCAGCCCCTCTTTCCGCAGTCTGGGAACGCTGCAGCAGGAAGGATTGCTCATAACGACACTTAAGGCCCGACACTTGAATGCTAAAGGTTAAACTTACAATCTTCAGGGAAGGGCTTCCTGCCAGCTGGAATAATGGTGGGCCCTGCCCCAGGCCCTCCCTCGGCCACCCCATCCTGGCCCTTTGCAGGTACAGCCAGTGTCACAGACTTGGTGTTTGTGTATTTCAGCTACAAGAGCCCAGGGCGCTGGTTCTTCCTACTCCTCCACCTCCAGGGAACCTCTCCTTCCTGGTCCTCCTCCATGCCAGAATTTCACCTGTGGCTGTTTAGATCTCGTTTTGCCCCTGAGATCTCTGCCCATGGTTTCAACCAGCTCCCGTTGGGGAACTGCAAACAGGTGCATGCTTTGGGAGGAACCACAGTCATGTCTGCGCCTTTGCTCAGGGCACTTGGTGGCCCCTGCAGCTTGGCACTGGTAAAACCAGACCTAACACATTGAAAGTAATGTTTGGTCTTGGAAGGGTATGTAAGGAGACAGGTAGAAACTATAAGGGGCCAGGTGGGGGGCCAGTTTTGGGTGAGAAGCTTCCTTTTAAAATGAATAGCCTTGGGGGCTCTCTCTAGGACAGTGTGCTGGGAGCTTAGCACCACAGGCCCCTCTTCCCCTTCTCTCTGGACCCCTCCTCCCCACCTGCAATGACACTGAGATTCAATTCAGCATCCTTAAAATGTCTATCCCAGCAGGAGATCAGCAGGGATGGGGCTTTGTCCTTAGAAGCCAGGCAAGGGTTGTCTTTTCTCTCCCTCCCTGGAGACCCCATATTTCTTGAGTACCTACTACGTGTTAGCTCCTGAACAGCCACTTCACAGGTAACTGCATTCAATTCTCACAGCAGCCTTGAGAAACTGGCATAGTTAGTCTCATTTTATAGAAAAGGAATATTACATTCAGAGAGATTAAGTCACTTAAGGGCACATGACTTTTAGGTGGCTCAGCTGGAACTGGAAACCCAGGTGTGTGAGGCTTTCCAGGTATTTCCGTTATACCAGCTGCCTCTTGTCAGGTCAGGAGAACCAGGAAACCCAAGAGAAGAGAAAAGATAGCTGTGCAGTGCAGAGAGACTGAGGGGAGGGAAAGAAAAGTATCCCAGGAAGGACTGTCTGGTTTTGCATGGTTCCAGGATGAGGTTCAAGGCTAGGAGACCAAGTCACTGACCAACATGGAGCATGTTCGCCCAAGGAAAAAGACAGAACCCTAACATGTGAACGAAACCCCAGGATGACAGCAGGGTAGCGTAACCACCGAAATGATTGTCTGGTGGACCCCCGATGAAGATGCAGGCCCAAACTGCTCGTTCCAGCAGAAGTTCCTACCCGGCTTCTTGTTTTTCTTTGTAAATTTTCTTACTCTGTCTGAAGCTGAGACAAGTTCCTTACTCCTGTGAGTCAGCAGGGCTAACAGGAAGGGATGATCAAATGACCAACTGCTCATATAAAAATATTAGGAGATCCAGTAAACTGGGAATGAAAGAGGGCAGTGACATCCAAATGGCAGGCCTCTTGGGCACGAGCGCTCATTTTTGCAGGCCCAAGGCAGAGAAAGGTGGCTGTGGTAGCAGCCCTGCTAACTCTTCTTTGCCCATACTGAGGTTTGGCCACGTGAGAGTTTTCTGCCAACTCTGGCCTCACCAGGCCCAGGACCACCCCTGGGTGGTTCAGCAGAGTGTGACCTCATGGGCTGGTCTCCCTTCACTGACTTTAGCTGGGTTGATTCGGACTGTAGCTATACAAGTGTGAGCATGTGTGACTGGACAGGACTGGCCAGGCCCACACGGAGGGGTTGCTGAAAGCCTTGTTAAGGAAGTACTTCTGACTTGGCAATCTGATTACATAATGCAGCAAAAATAACTCTGGGCTGCAAGTCGGGTCAGAGTGACGTATGTGGTTAACAGAGACAGGTATCAAATGTCTATCTTTTAACCACGGGGCTGAGAGTACACTTGTGTGCACAGCTTGGACACTCCCCCGGTGTGGGATGTTAATGGGGGGTGGGGCAGGACAAGCTATAGGGAGGCGTGTTTTCCTCCGCTCTTGTCCTTCCCAGGTACAACTGTTCAAGTTAGCTATATTCTGACAGTTCTTAAGTCCATCTACAGAGACGCATGCCCAGATTAGTCTTGTGGTGTTCCCTGCTATAAACTGATCAGGGAGGGGTGGGGGGAACATGAGGGGAGAGAGAGAATAAAATATGAGAGGAAAATAAAGTGAAGGGGCTTTTATGTTTTGCTTTTTGGTGAAGAGAAGAAGCAATGAATTAACTATCTACAAGACCAAGCCTCCTGGCCTCTAGGGAAACCCACCGGTCCAATTTGCCTGCCAGATTTATGACCGCATGCCAGCAACCTTCTCAATCCTAGAAAATGGAACCAGTTGCTCATTCCACCTCTTACGGGCTTTGGGCAAATTTCCAAAAGGACAGAAAATTATAATCAAAATAAGGTTTATCCTCTTTCAATTCAAAGTTATTCAAAGAATAAGTCATCCTAGGTGCAAAGGCCCTATCTCTAGGAATTAGAAGAAAATGAACCCCTACTCCTGACCACCATTCTGAGCCCTAAAACCTTCCAGGTGGAAAAATGACCTGCTCCTGACTACTCTGGTCTTACACTCCTCTAGTCCCTTCTCCTTGGGTCTGATAGCAATTTCTCTTTCCCAGTGTTGATATATCAGCATCTGATCCTTTCATTCTAAACTGCAGCCTTCCAATCAGCCTTAATCTAGACCTAGCTGACTCCCTTTCGGAGGAGACTCTGCAGGATAAGCAGTCCCTGGCCAAGACACTCACGGTCTCTAAGCTTAGATTTACATTCATCCCTAACCACCACCCACCCCCCGCGCGCTTTTTTTAAATCAAAATGTCTGTAAACTTCTTGAGCTAATTATAAAAGAAATAGTTCTTCCTCCCTGAGTCATATTCTTTGGCTTGTAAAAATGCAGTTCCACTCGGAGACCACCATGTCGAAGACGGGGAAAACGCGCTTCTGGAGGCCGCTGCAGAGAGGAAAGGGTGAAGCGGATCGCCTCCGCCTCCCCCAGCAGGCGCTGCCTTTATGGAGTCTATTTCCAGTCTGTTTACCTGGCAAGCACCACGTGACCACCCCAGAAGGAAATGCTGACATCATTGTCTCTCACACATGTGTGCCCGCCTCCAGCCAGCTCTGCCTGCATTCCGGTATCCATCCTCCGGGTCCCTCCCGCGCCCGCCCCTCCCCCAGCCCTCACGCCTCTACCACTTATTTCTCTGTCTTTCCCATGCCACAGTTTCCTTTGTTTTCCTTTTCCTCCTCGGCTGTCTCAGTGCTGTCTTCCATGCACGCGCACACGCACGCGCACACACGCTTCTGGGGACCTTTTTCCTGTCTCTTTCCATCAAGCCTTGTTTCTCTCTCTCTCTGTCTTTCAGATCTGTGGCCATTGAGTCTTCACTCTGGTTTAAAAACACTTCTTTCTTTATAGATTCGAGATTTCTAAATTATAGAAAGGGGAAAAAAAAAAAAAGAGTAGAAGGCCTAGAAAACCTTCCAAGTCCAGGGTGGGGGGAGGGTAAGCGAGGCTTCTAGGTCCAGCCACTCAATTTCCTGCTCCAGTGGTCTCCAAGATTTAGGGGATGGGGGGGTTGGTCGAACATGCCCTATTTATTTATTTATGTTCAGCCTTTCCTCTTCTAGACTGCAGTCCCACATTTTCATCCCTGTTGGCAGCCAGGGGCACCCTCCCTTCCTGTAGCCAGAGCACAGGTCCCCGCAGCTCTTGGCCTTGTACGGAGAGAGCACCTGCAACAGGCCAGTCTGTTCTCCGCTGCTGTGGCTGGTGGTCCTTTCTGGGAGGGGCCAAGGAGGATTCTCAGCAACCTCTCAGCTTGGGGATGCAGGGAGCTAGGAAAACCCCCCGGGGCGGGGGCAGAGAGCACAGGTGGCAGTGGTCAATGATGGCGTCTCCTGCTGTTCAAAAGGCTACTTATAAGAGGACCTATGTGGCCAGACTCTGGGGTCCAGTTGCTCCCTGAGAGCTTTTTTTGGTGCCTGATGGGCACCAAAACAGAACACAGTTTGAAGGAAATGTTTAATGAAGGCACGGGAGCCTCAATATGTTTATTCTCACGGAAAGATGGAGATAGGGTGTCTCTGGAAACTGCTTTGAAAGCAGACAGCAAGGCAGTGAGGCCAGAGGGTGAAACAAGGGGAGCAATCAAAGGCATCAACTCTTCCAGGGCCGAGGGGCAGAATGCAGATGTCCTATCCTTCTGCTCCCACTTTCCACCCGTGGCTGCTATCTGAGCTCCTGCACCGTTTAGTCTGGGCATGGGGGAGGGAGGCATGGGAAGGTCACACAAGAACGAGACTATTAAATAATTATTTCTTAGGTGTGAACTCATAATCCCTAGCACATGTAAAGGTGGGACTCTACTAGGAGGGCATGAATACTAATACGCATGTTTATCCGTGAGTTGTCAAAAAAAAAAAAAAGGAGAAATAGAGCATCCCATTGAAAGACCCTAGTAAGATCTCGAGATGGAACTCTTGAAAAAGTGGTTGTCACTATGTTTAGGTGCATTTCTGTTTCATGTTATTTGGGTGGTACTGGGTGTTGAACCCAGGACCTTTGCCCTGAACTACATTCTAGCCTTTAAATTTTTTTTTTGGTTTTGGGGATCAAATGTAGGGCTTTGTGCTTGCAAGGCAAGCACTCTAACCACTGAACTAAATCCCCAGCGCTACCTTTAAATTTTTTTTATTTTGGGTTAAAGGGTATCACTTAGTTGACCAGGCTGGGGCCTCCTGCTTCAGCCTCCTAGGCTGCTGAGATTACAGGATGTGTTACAAAGTCTTACTGCACTGGTTTCTTAAGAGAAACTTCCAGTGCTATTCCAGTTAAGTGGTCCTGGCAGCTAGTCAGGAGAAGTTTCAGATATTATGAGGTTCGGATATGATGAGGTTACCTCCTAGAGGTAGTCTGACTGAAGAGGCCAGTCACTGATGTGTTCAGCCTTGTCAGAGTCGAAACACTCTTAAAATGTGCCAAGAATCTAGAACTTCCTACAGGCTTTAAATATTTTGTATGAGTTCTAATTTTAAACTTTCAAATGTTATAGGCCAAGGACATGCTCTTTTGAGTTTAACTCTGTTGGTCAATTAAATGATTTTTGTGGTTTTTGAGCCCAAATAAAAATGGTGTTAGAGAATATTGGTGTCACTGCCATCGTTTCTTTCTGATCATTTAGGGAACCCCTGCCCCCGCTAGATCAGGAAAACAGATCAAGGTGCATCACAATTTCCAAACTCACAGCTGTGGGTGTGAGAGGCCTCTGTCAGAGGATCCTACACCATCCAATTCTCATCATTTGCTGTGAAACTGACGTTAGAAAAATATACTAGAGGGTAGTGGGGATTATGCAAAGTGAAAACTGAAGAAGAGTTCTGAATCTTTTGCTATGGTACCTTTCAACTTTGGAGGGATCTGGGAGAGTCTTGCAGGGAGCTCCTTCCCCCTCCTGGAGTCTGGTTCAGGCTTACTTCCTCATCCTGTCTCAGCCTAGTATTGGAGTTGACTTCACCTAGCTTCCCACGTTTAGCTCTCAGGGGAGCAGGGTGGGTGTTCCTGGATTAGTTTATAATTATACAGCACCAAAATACTGTCGGCAATATCCATTTGCTTCACTACTCCATACCTGCAATGATATGGCAATGCACATGCATTTGTGAATAGATTTGTACTCATGTTATGGGTTAGCCCACCTGCTTCCCCGAGGACAGGCACCATATGGAGTACACACTGCACACATCTCCATAAATGCCCACAGTGCTAATTGGTACTCATGATAATAATAATGACAATGATGACCATGCTGATGACACTAAATTGCAAATTCTGATTCTAGGATGAAGACAGTTCTGGGCATAGAGAGATACTTAACAAAGAACGAATGAACGAATAAAGTTTAGGATTTCCATTGGATATTTGAGATCTGGTTCTTTACTCTTTAAAAACGTAATTACTCATTATTAAGCTGGGTATGGTGGCATATGCCTTTAATCCCAGCACTATGGGATGCTGAAGCAAGAGAATTTCAAGTTCAAGTTCAGCCTGGGCAACTCAAAGACTTAGCAAGATCCTGTCTCAAAAAAAAAAAAAAAAATGCTGCAGATTTAGCTCAGTGTGAACAGGGCCTGGATTCAATCCCTAGTATTGCAAAAGAAGAACATTACACAAAAGACTAAGAAGCTGGAATGGAAAGGACTACCTGGAAGAATCAGGTCTGGTCTGGTCTTTTTTTTTTTTTTTTCTTTTTTCTTTTTTTAGGTCCCACTATGCAGTTCAGGCTGGTCTTGACCTTGTTATATAGTCCTTGTGGCCTTGAACTCACAATTCTCCTATCTCAACCTCTTGAGTTCTGGGATTTCAGGTGTGTACCATCATAGCCCAATGAGGTCTTTTTCTTTTTTTAATGAAACAAAACTTAAGGGAGTAGGAAAAAAAAATCACCAAAATCTTGGGGTCTAATCCCAACTCTGCCACTAAGAGTTGGATGGCCTCCAGCAAGCCATTTAATCCTCGCAGCATGTTTTCTCCTTGTAACACGGAGACAACAGTATGCACCCCCACTGGGTTGTCTGAGGATTAAATGAGATGGCGGATATAAAGTGTCTAGCACAGTGCCTGGCACATGGCAGGTGTTCCATAGTGAGTGATGATATCCTGATAGTACTCACTGCCTGCACTGTAGGGCAGGAAAGTAAAGATCAAGTGATCATGAAATGACTGTGTAAACCAGAGGGGTCTAAACAAATATAAGATGTTCTTTGTAGGTAATACTGGGCTCTGGGTTAAACCTGTTGGTACTGGGATATGGGGTGATGGGATAAAGATGTATAATCAAGGGCACACTTCCTCCCTTCCATACATACATAACTTCAGCCATAAAGTTACTGAAATATGAGGAATGCAAGTAGATGCCTACCAGATATCCTCAGCAGGGGTGTTGTGAAGATTAATAGTTTAAAGAGACACAAGAGTTGTTGAACAGAGGAATATGTAAATCCAAGGAATGATCATAAAGCAATATCATCACCATTACTAGCAGCAGACCCTTTCCTATACTAGAACAGAATTTCCAGGAGTATCTTCCCCTTTTGGAATTACAGAGTATGACAGATTTATTTCCACACATCTCACTTGCTTTCAGAGTTATTGTTTCCTCTTATTTTCCTCCCCTCTTTGGTGATAGAGAAGCCTGAGAACCAGTCCTGTCAGGAAGTTTCTTGGGGAATTTTCAGAAGGATGTGCAAACACAGTGTATGAATAACTGTGAGCAGCCAGCATTTATTTTATAAAATATATATTCATAACTGATCTTCTGAGCATATCTGAATAATCAAAATCATGAAGTGACAAACACATTGGATACATTTGTCAGGTCTCACAGGCTCCTCCGAGGGAACGTACCACCATTTATTCCTCTTACAGCAGTTCAGTTAACTTTTCCCCTGCTGCTGGGTGATCAAAAAACATGTGCTATTAAATCCAGACTTCGGAGATAGGTGCCCAAATGCCCTCTGCACACCTCATGCCAATCTCCAAATTTTTAGAATTTACTGACCAAGATGTTAGACACAGTAGGTTCAAGCATATTCCTAAATAAAATACAGATTACGTTTATCATTTCCCCTCAATCTACTAAAATCTTGTTACTCTTTCATGGAAGGAAATGAGTCAGTTTGACAGGACTTGTTCTGTCAAGTGATAAAACTTATATTCACTACAGATTATTCTGGAAATGATTTCATGATCCTTTTTTTTTTAGATGAAGTTCCAGATTAGGACATTACAAACTTCCCTATTTCTTTTTACAAATAAAAGCATGAGTCTTACTTTCCTTCCATCTTTTGAAGTTCTTAAAACAAATTGGCTCTTGTATGATTTTAGCCAATAAGAAAAGATTCTCTTATAGATAGATTTACCCTACAAATGTTCTACTTCAAAGAGAAGGTCTTTCTACTAGTGTTTAAAGATTATTTAAGAGTTGATCATGCAAAAGGAGTAAGAAAGTGAATGGCTGAGACACATGACCCCTATTTTAGAAAGCCAATTCCAGATATCTCCCATAGATTTATATTAATTGAAGAGGTTTCTGAATTGAATGGGTTCAAGGCCAAAGACAGGTATGCTGAATTTTCAGATTGTATCAATCTTGTAAAACTCATGCAGGTCAAAGCCATTATTTTCCATATACATATTGAAGATCCACTAGAAAGTAAATGACTAAAATGAGAATATATGTAAAACCTTAGAACTTTTATCTCATAATATAAATTACAGTGGCTACAAGGGCTACACACTTCCTGAAATCTCAGAACTTTATAAAACTCCCAAATTTCCACAACACACACGGAACAGAGACAACCTCAAAGTCAGAGAATCACTGGTATGGCTTGTATTTAGACATTCCATCAAAGCCTCATGTGCTCATAGGTGGGGCTTTTAGAAGATGACTGGATCATGGGTGTGTGATGCTGGGATTAAAGGTGTATTATAACTAAATTGGTTTAGCATAGTTCTGGGTGTGGATGATAGAAGCTCCACTTTGGGAATGGGTGGAACCAATCAATAGATTTACAGCCCAGATGGAATATGAAGAGAGACAGGGAAGGCAGACTGCTGCTGCTTACTGCTTCACTGCCTTCTGCCTGCTACACTGTGAACTGTTTCTCCTCTGTGATACCCTCTGCCATTCCTCTCTGTCTTTGAGCCAGTTGACTAGGGACTGAAACCTCATGAACTGTGAGCCAAAATAAACCTTTCCTTCTTTAACTTTGGCTATTGGGTATTTTGTCTCAGCAATGAGAGAAAGTAACTAAGACAATCAACATGAGAGCACAAAGGGGCAACCTTGAAGTAAAATTTCCAGTATCTTGGGTATTTCAGGTATTCCTAGGTTTGAGGTGTCTAACATTAATGGACAGATACTTGGTTAAAGGTCCTGGAACAAGCCAGGTGAGGTGGTGCATGACTATAGTCCCAGATCCTCTGAGGCTGGGTCAGGAGATCACTTGAGTCCAGGAGTTCAAGGCCAGTCCAGGCAACACAGTGAGACCCTGTCTCAAAATAGAAAAGGATCAAAACTGGAAAAAATTAAACTAAAGACTATGGAACAGACAACACACACTACCCTTGCAGGTGGCAGTTTAGTAACATATTGATCAGTCTTTGTAAACCTGAAATTTGTTCCTTTGACCTTTCTTTGGTCCCCCATGACAAGTCCCAGCCCAGGTTACCCCCAGCCAGCTGCTCTCTGGCTTGGCATCTGAATTGCTCATCTGCACTGGGGATATAAAGAATGTGAGTTGACTAAACCCTAAACAAAATCCTACAAAGCAACAGCCAATCATGGCTGGTCTTTGACTCTTTAAGAGACTCCCCAGACCTGCTACTCCATACTTTTCCTACCTTACTCAAGCCCCCAGCAACTCCACTCTTTCTGAACTCTAAGATTTCAACTCCTTGTTACTAGCACTATAATTTGAATGAACTTCAACTCCTTGTTACTAGCACTATAATTTGAATGAACTTCATCAACTTGCCCATCACACTCTTCAAATACTTTATACTGGACCCTCTTGTCTGCCACGCAGTATCTCTGTATCCCTAAGCACTACCTTCTTTCTTTTATTCTGCCTCAGTTCCACTGCAGATCTTTCCTAGACTCTAGACCCCAATTCTTCCAGATCCCTCCAATTCCCTGTTCCTCTACTTTTCTATCCCTACTCCTGTTGCTACAGAACATCTGCCTCGATCATTCTCATACCTTTCTTTAATTTATTTCTACTTGGAAAGCTACATATGCTCTATTCTTTATATTAATCGACAATAGCTCTGGGGATGTAACTTGGTGGTAGAGTGCTCGCATAGCATGCGTGAGAACCGGGTTCAGTTCTCAGCACTGCAAACGATTCTCTTTATTCTACCTTCAGTTGAATATACCACCCTTCCCTTCATTACCCAATTTCCCGAACAATCACTTATTTCTATTTTATTCTTTTTTTGCTGCTGGGGATTGAACGCATGCTGAGTACATGCTTTCCAACTGAGCTACACATTGAGCCTGATGAAGAATCATCTAAACATGTTCCACTCTTGAACACCCCTAGTGCTGGAAATGGCTCTACTGGAGAAGGACAGTCATTTTTTGAGCTCAAATCTGTTCTTCTGTTGCTTCTGCCCACTGGTCCTAGTGTCATCTTGTGAGGTCGCGCAGAGCACATTTCATTCCCTGATGCCTTCTCCTGTCCTGTCCTTCTCTGATCTTTCTGAATGAAGGACTGCCATTTCCTTCAACTGTTCGTCACATGACCTAATTCTAAGTCTCTTCACCTTCCTGTTTCTATTTTGACTCTCTTCTTAGACAGTCATGACTCAAGGCTCAGTGTAAGTTATCCATGTCTGCTGTAACTACCCCAGTAGACAGGATTCTCACCTCTTTTCTTTGCCTCATGATACTTTGCTCAAACACAGTTGTGGAAGGCCTCCCTTAAACATTTAAGAGAACAGTTTGTAAAGTGTGGCTGATAGAGTTCTTATAGCAGAGAGATCTGGCAGCTTTAGAGTATGAACTAAATGTTTTGTGCCCCACTCACAAGGGGCCCTCACTAAGAACCAATTCTCCAAACACTTTAACCTTGAACTTCCCAGTCTTCAGAAGTGTGAGAAAGAAGTGTCTTCATTTAAGCCATCCAGTTTGCTATTTTGTTATAGCATCCCAAAGAATTAAGATTCCTTAATAAATGCATATTCTTGAGTTTGCTCAATCTGAAAATCTGGGATAGTACCCGGGAATCCATATGTTAAGCAATATGGCAGGCGTTTCTTAAATGCATATATAAGTCTGAAAATAGATATGCTCTGAGACTTTCCCAGTACCTGTTTCCAAGCTTGGCCCCTTCTGCCTGTGTTTATGGATTTATTTACTTATTGTAATGCAGGTGATGGAACCTAGGGCCTCACTCATGCTAGGCAGGCACTGGACTACTGAGTTACTCCTCCAGCCCTGCAAATAGTCTTAAGGTCTAAGAGCAAGAGCTTCCATTTTCTTCTGGTATACTTCTCATTGGATTGGGTGCACTGCCTCAGCCGACCAAGGTATTTATACTGCAACATATGAGTTCGTGGCAACCCCCATAGATTAAGACTAAACGCCTTAATGTCACAGAACTCGGAAACTCTTCTGTGTTGATACCAATTACAGTTAAATAACTACTAACCAACCCAGACTGCTGCCTTCTTTTCTATGAAAGAAATGGACAAATTGCCATTTACTATATTATCAAATGCTTTGCTAAAGCCCAGCTATTCTTTCTCTTTGATGTTCCCCTGGTCCAATGGCTTGTGCCAATCCTGATTAAGAGTTTTTGCAGGCCATTTCCACATGCATTCTAGAATTCATGAGCAGACAGCGGACGGTAGTATGCATATTTCACTTTTTCAGTGACCTCGTTCTGACGCCTGTGGAGCAGAGGTGACAGGAGCCCTCAACCCATCATTGTAAGGGTTCTTGTCCCCACATTGACTTTACTACCAGACAAAGAACTCTTCTGAGGTCCTGTTCTGGGTGCCGCTAAATAGCTCCTGGTAAGTAGCATAGTATCCTACTAGCAACTCTCTTTGAAGGAATAAATGAATTTTACATTTTATTCCTACTAATTTACTTTCTTTCTGTCTTTTTTTGGTCGAAGATGAAAGCAGATTCTGCAGTGAATACTGGAAGACTGCTTGTCAGGCAGGAGGGAAGTGGTATGCCTGGACAGATCTCCACAGTCCCAATAATTTCTCTTAGTCACTGCTCATATAAATGAGCTCATTAAAATAAAAGCATTCTTTGAAATGCAGTGTGATGAAAACACTGAGAAATGATGACACAGTTCCGGAAACATGATGACTTTACTAGAATCTGTGGGAAAGGCCAAGATAAAGAGAAGGCATCTCAAAACAAATACCAAAAATCTTGCCTTAGTGGGGCGACCTAAGTTGGCATGATCTGCAAAGAAGTTTTTATGAGCTTCATTCTAATGAGACCCTTTCCGATGACCCTTTGTGATGACAAGCTGTAACAATAGGACATGAGTTAGCCAAACAAGAAAATCTAGCATCTTTCTGCATCGATACTCCTTCCACAGTTCAACTGGTAACACATCTGAATAATTCTCTGATATAGCCGATAGCAAGAGTGAGCAACAGTAGAAACGGTAGAACATCCTGTGGGGAACGGTAGAAAATCCTGTGGTTTCCATGGGTCAAATGATGTTCTTTATGATCACGTTTTTCTTGTTTCTCATAGGCCGGAAAAGATTCCACAAACACTCCAGAACATTCCTCGCAAGAAAAGCCATGCCACTCCAACTTTACATACGTGTTCCACATGAGGTCTGGGGCAGTGGCTCTCAACTGGGGGTGGCTTGAAGGAGACATATTTGTTAGTTACAAGTGGCATATAGGAAGCCAGAGATGCTAATAAATATCCTACAACATACAAGTCGCACTCCTTCTTCCAACAGAGAATTATCTGGCTCAAAATGTCAATAGTAATTATTTCAATAAAAATGTTTAATTAAAAAGTATCAAGTACTGTATAGTACTCCTGCTACTAACAGCCCCCAGGTCTAGGGCTATAGTTCTAGCCCCAGTCTAGAAATGTTGATCCATCTCAAAAATTCATGTAACTGTATTGTGAGTCTCCAACATGACTCACAGGGAATAAGCATTATGAGATACTTTACAGTTCTATGGTAAGGTGAGGTAACAGTACCAAACCTGAAAGCCCAACCAGTGGGCTATAGGATGGCATCACAAATGGAAGTAGAAAGTTCTAGAACACACATACCAGGTATAGGTCTGCCTCAGAGAGGCTGACTGGAAAGGCACTTGGTTAATGCCACCAGGAAGACAGTTCCCTTCTCCACAGAGAGAGAAATCTAGTAGCATCTTGTGAGAAGCACCAGTGACCCATGTTCCTGGTCATAAGTGGGCCCTGAATGAGAGCTCCTAAGACGTAATTTGAGACTGTGAGGATTCAGGAATGTAAGGTGGGCATGAAACAAATGTACCAACTGGAAAGGGTTCTGCTTTTCCTGCTGACTCAGGAAAGTCTTCATCCCATAGGAGTAGCAAGGACCCCCTCCCCCTTAAACCCAGGGATGACAGATCTATTTCCTCCCAATTGGTATCATTTTTGGTACAGCCAGGATTTAAGCATTAACAGTTTTATAGGTCAGAGGGAAGTACATGTAATAAAACCTCTAGATACCCCTGGAGAGATGATTATAACTCTAATTAAAAATGGGGGACAATAGTTAAGAATCCCATGGGTCTCTAAGTAAATGGCATTTGTGCATCTTCCATCCTGGAGAAGATCCCTTTGTTCATGTCAGTCTGGGCTCTTTGAAGTAGTAAAGGATGATGTCTCCAAACTCTAATGCATTATGAGTTTTAATGTGATTTAAAGGTCAGAAAATGTTTTAAATTGTAAGGGACAAAAATACTTATAAGCCAAGTCAAATTTTCATTTCAATTCATATACCATACATAACCTCTTCATGATTACATATCATGAAGGAGCCACCTAAACAAATTGTATCTTGTTGTCAAATCTGGGTATGGAGAATAAGACAGGAATGAGTGGGGCAAAATGAAGGTTAGGGATTCATATTCAGACAAGACTTTGGGGATCAGGTCGATATGGCAGGTCAGAGTAGGTAGTTGGAATAAACGAATGATCATGGTGGTCTCCAAACCACTATCAGGTAGGTCTTGAAGTTCAAGGCAATCAAATGCCTAGACCCAGGAGATCGAGGAGATTGAGTTACTGGCATCAGAAGTCATAAGCACTAATAGGAGCTCACTGTGTCACAAGAAGGCCAGTTTTCCAATTTCTGCCCTGCTGGCCATGCTGGCTAGTCGTTGGAGAGTTTTGGTCCTACTTAGGGCCTAAAAAGGAAGTCATAGTACTTAGTATGCATGGCAGGGGCTCAGGGACAGGACGTAGCCAGCCAGAAAGAACTAGAAGCAGAAAAGTGTACCTCTTTGGAAGCCCTTAGAACTGGACCGGGCCTTTGGAGGTTATTGCCCTGGGCCCAGACACATCCACATCCAAAGGCAAAGATGGTGTTATGTCCTTAGACAATGAACTCTCATCCTCTAATCTACGCATATCTTTTGCCAAAAGAAACCGAACAGGAGACAGCTGGGCCATCAGGAAGTCAACTCCATCATTAACAAGGGGTCTAATGCAAGTCACATGAGGGACTTTTCTGTCTGACAGTGGTGACAGAACTTGCCATTGAACCTCCATTGACTGGTATGAATCGGGGCAAGACTGACAACAGAAGTCCTGGGATTCAGGATGCTTTCCTAGATAAGGGGGATGTCCGAGGCAGGGCGCTTATCCTTGCCGACACGGAGCCTGAGCACCATGTGCCTTGGGAGACTGACTTGTGGGCTGTAACAGTGATCACTGGGGCTTTCTTTCCCTCCAGTACTAGGGGTAAACCCAGGGCCTTCACATGGAACTACATTTCCAGCCCTTTTTATTCTGTATTTTTTGACAGGGTCTCACTGAGTGACTAAATTGCTCCAGCTGGGCTCAAACTTGCGATCCTGTCTCAGTCTCCTGGAGAGCTGGGATTACAGGCTTGCACCACCACACCCAGCCACTGCGTATCTTTATACTGACTGGCAAGATTTGGAGAGGAAGCCTCCTCTCCCCACATACCTTTGTCCAGGCCTGGGCTACCATCTTCAGGGTATAAAGATGAATACATATTCCTAAACTCAAGTCGTGCTTGCACTGAGGCAGGTGGTCCCCAATCTCATCTGCAGCCTTGATTTGTCCCCCAATTCTACAGGTAATGCACAGAATGTCTACCTAAGTTCCTCGAATAGGCTGTGTCTTCTCCGCTGGCAATGCCTTGCCCCCTCACCATCAATACCATCCTGAAGCTTCTCTTCTGAAACTGCATTGCAGCCCAGTTACTGTCTTGCCTCACCATACTCTCCAAGTGCATTGTAATAACTCTATTTAAATGATGCTTGAGTTGTTTGTTGGCTTGATTATCTTATGAGGCAGAAGGTACTTTGAGCTCAGGGACAATTTGTTTAAGGAGACAAGTACTTTGTGTCTAGCATACCACCTGTCACACAGTATACATATGTGTTTGTGGAAGGAATGAAGGGAGGAAGGAGTATAAAGGGAGGTGAAAGAGGCAGTAAAGACCACTAACCAGGGAGATAGCAGAGTCTGGCTCTTTAAAAAAGACAAAGGCCAACCAGCCAGGGGGAGCCTATTGGAGATCTACAGAGGAGTTGGCAACAGCCTTGAATGGCTTCAGAGCTGACTCTTACTTGCACTTATTGGCGGAACCCCAGGAAATCCCTCTTTCTTGGACCACTTAGTGGCACACCTTCTTGGAAGGCCATCACATAGTGTTGTGAGGGCCACACTTCCACAGAGCCAGCCAGCATTAGCCCGAGGGAGGCTGTGCCAGAGGGCTCCTAACATCCCAGACTCCGGGCCTTACTTAGTCCTCTTATTATCCTGCCAGTTTCCTCTGAGGCCCTGAACTGTGATATTATGGTATTGGATAATTATTAATAATGACTCCAAATAGTCTACCTTAGTTTTGGTGAACTGCTTTCATCTATTTGATGATCCTCATCAAGAAAAGAACCTGCAAAGCCAGATCCTCATTCAGAAATTCCAACATACAGCCTTTAAATCTCTGCTTCATTTCCAAAATATTATCCAGTGGTGGCAAAGATTACTATCGCTGAAAACTGTGAGACTATCTATGAAGTTTTTCCAAGATGCTAGAACTTGACAACACAGATCTCTCCTACTTTCCACTCACCATAGCAAAACAATAAATTCAACAGTCAAGATACTCAATAGAACACTCAGCACATATCCTTACCTGTTCTCAGAAATTGGTTCTGCCAATAGACAAGCTATTCAAGAAAGTGCTTTTAAGCTCATTGGTGAACTTGGTAAGGCAGTATCTTGGAATCACAGAGTCAGAGACTGTTTGAACCAAAAGATATCTTAGAGAGACAAGTCTGAATTACTCAGCAACTTGTCAACTTGGACACACAGGTAGTGAGTGGCTGACCCAGCTCAAAAAGACTTCGCAATCTTAGACCACATTTCTGCTGCCTGTGTTGATGACAAAATATCTCCTATGTATAGGATAAAGTCTTGGATCACACAGAGCCGAGTGGTCTGAAGAAACCATCGTCCTACTAAAACAATAGGCCATTTAAATTTAGGCCGGGCTGGTCAGGCCCAGAACCTCACCAGCCCCCCAGAAAACAGAGTATTGTTTCCATCCCAACCTTGTACTGAAAGGAAGCCTGTCATCTGGCAATGACCTCGTGAGACAACTTTGGGGAGAGCAAAGGGCCGAGAAGAGAAAGGCCTTATTCTCACTGCAAACAGGAAAAGGAAAGAGAAAAAGCAAGCTCTGTCTCCACACAAGGTTTGCCGGGCTGGCTATGAACTGTTCCATCAAATAGACGCCTTCACAGAGTCAAGCCAAGCGCGAACGCTGTGTCTGGGGCTCCCACTCCCGGGACGCACACGTGGGCCGGCTCGCACGCACTCCTGCTCCTGCGCGCCCTGGGAGAGCACTTATATGGGCTTCATGAGGCTAAGTAATAAACACTTTGTCTTCACCCTGCTATTTATGGGTTGCTTGGGGCATCCTGTTCTCTCTGCTGCCCTTACCTGAACAGACGGCTCCCGCAGACCCAGAGTTTAATGGGGACAACAGTAAATCTGAAAGGCTCTGTGTGCCCCACGTGCTCCTGCTTTCCTGACCACCCTGCTATTTGCAGGGAAAGGCCGGTTTTCACCCACCTGCCTATTCTCTGTGCTCCTTCCTCCAGGCCAAAGCCCTTCTCCTTTTCCCTGGGCCCTGTCTTCTTCCTCCCTTTCAGACATCTCTCTAGGACATCTCTCTAAGATATCCTTTTCTATTTTACCACTCCCAGGGATCTTCCTCCATCCACCAGCAATGAATGAAACAATTCTGAAAAGAAGAACAACTCCCAAAGCTGCAGAACCAGCAGCTCTGGCCTCCAGCAGAGGCTGTCCTGAAACTGTACGCACGCACATGCAGAGCATAGGAGATGATCTGGTCCTACCTGATGCTGACTTCCAGGTTCACTTGAAGGCCTTGGGCCTCCCCTCGCCCATTGTGCTGGGATCACCCAGGCGAAAGGTGCACGTGGGAAAGCCAGGAGCAAGGCCCAACCAGCAGGCGTTGGAAAGCTGCAGAGGAAGCCACTGCGAGGGTCCAAGGGAACCACAGCCAACCACCTCAGTCAATTTGGGGGCTCTTCTCACTCAGCTTCTTTGAGGTTTTCAGGGCTGAAAGGTCCTGCGAGAAGAGATGGCATCACAGCCACACCCCATCCCCTCGCGGGCCATCACACCAGCCTGGAGCCCTGCCATCTCTGTCTTGTCTTCATCTTGAGCCAGCAGTCACCGTCTCCTGAAAACAGACAAGACAGAGAAGGATGCGTTAACTCGGCCTCTCCCTGTAGCACGCAGTTCGCCATTGCAGCGCTGATTAAATACGGGACATTATCTCACCATAATGCCCTCCTGGCGGCGTTCCCAGGAAAATTCTAACTAATCATAAAAATAGAAAGAAAAACGCAACCTAAATTCCATTCCTCGTCTTAAATGAGTGATGTGTTCACTTTTATTTATTTTTCTGGAAGCGAGGCGGGAAAAGAAAATGAATTTTAGGCCTTAGAAAAACAAGCTACTAATAGTACTAAGTAGGGCTGGGCGGTCATGTAGATGGTTCAGCTCTAGAAGATGGAGATGGCGTGAGCGGGTCCCACTGCTTCTCCTGGCTGTAAACTTCAAGTTTAAAACCGGAGTACCATGCAGGGCAATGCCAGGATGGGGCAAAGGAGGAGAGCGTTGTGGGTTTGAATGTGAACACACGTATGAGTTCACACTCATACATACACACACATAATAAGCACACATCCCCGCACAAGCTAGGTGCTCAGTAGCTTTCTCGTGTTCCTGACAGGCAGGTTCTCTTCCAACAGCCCCTTTAGCCACGCCTGATCTTCTCTAGCACTATTCTTCCTGGAGACACGGCATAGTTTAGGTGTTCTCTCCCGGCAAGAATTTTTCTTTAAAATTCATGTCCTCACCCTTGAAAGAAGGAACAAATGGAAAAGCCTGCTCCAAGAACCCCTGTCCTGACTCTGGTTCCACATGTTGGCATTCTAAGCTTTTCCTTCACAGCAGTCATGTGACTGCAATTAATGCACTAATCACATAGTTGCTCCCCTTGGTTGTGACTCCCTCTTTTGGATCAACAATGGCTTTGTCTTGCTACCTACTTCGTAAGTGCTGGGCACATAGTAGGTGTTCAGTGAATACCGCTGTGGGAGGAGGGCTGCTGGTCCACCAGCCTGTACATGTATCTTATCTTACTTTGGTAGGGCTCATGCTTAGCAGCAGCCTAGAGCTATGGAGCCAGATTGTGGTGGGTTTGAGACACTGAGTATCAAGCTCCTCCAAAACGCTTTTTGCTTTTTCTTTCTGGGAAGCATTCACAAATTAACCATAGGAAAGTTCAAAATAAAAGGAAGTAAAAGGCACGCCCACACACCTCCTACCTCTCCTGGAACCATCTCTGGCCTAGAGTCCCAGAGATGCCATCCTCCATCAGAGCTACTGCCGAGTAATGGGTACTGCTACTTGATGGCAAAGTTCTAGCTGAGCTAATTAAGCATACTGAGCTAATAACCTTCCATTTTGGGACCAGTATTATTCATAATTTAATGTATTGCTGCTGAAACATTAACCTTTCGACAACTGGCATGTTGCCCACAGCAGCACAAGTACTGACCATCTTTCAGTAAAATGAGTATTATTGTTAAAACAGGTATAAATCATTCACGGCTGCAGCTTTTGTGTCAGACCCTACCTGAAAATAAGCAGTAAGCTGGGTAATTTATTTACCTTTTGGTGATTATTTTTTATGATTTTATGATCATATTCAATGATTCATAAACATTGGCCGGGTGCCATTTCGTAATCATTTTACATTTGCAATATTGTGTGGCGGCTCTGCTTTTCATCTTTAAAAATTTCAGGATTGATACTGGGCAACTTAATCCAGACACAAATGCAATTTCATTTGAAAGTAGGGGGAAAAAGGTGTCCAGGCCCCTTCACTTGAACAAACCATTTTCAACAGCCTTTTGGAGCTCCCGCTTGTTAAGCGTTGCACTTAAGGCAGCAAACTTTCTTTGAAGTTTAACACACAGAGGGTGCCTTGAAATCTGTATAAAAGCACAGGAAAACAGTTAACAAGCTTCTGGGTGGAAAGATGATGGGAAGGAGCTGAAGGGTGGAGGGAGGCCTGGAAACGCTGGCCCTGGGCCAAGAAGTTTGGACTCCACTAGTCTCAGTCCCAGCACCTGGATAGGGAATGTGGTTACGGTCCCCTGGGGATCTGGAAACTCTTTACTGGCTGCCTGCTGGCTCCTGCTGCCTGCACTGGCTTTGGGTTCCCAAAACGGTTCCAGAGCATCGCTTTTCCTCACAGGACAGCAAATAGGAGCTGGAGGCTGAGAGGTGATCCAGTCCTTCATGGCCCCCAGGCTCAGGCAACCTCCCTACATCCCATAGGCTTCTCCCAGTATTCTTTCATGTTTCTTAACTGATGAAAACATGGGCTTCCTAGTCTGCAGGAGCGGAAGACAAAGTTCTGATGGTGGGAGGGAAGGACAGGAGAAAGCAGAAAACAGGTCATCAGGTTAAAACTCTTTCTTGAGGCAGAAGTGTGCCTGGGAGCAAGCTTGACTCTGGATGCCCATCTCACAGCAGGCCCATTGGCACAGAGGGGCACTCAGCCAAAGAAAACTGGTACCTTTGCCCAAATATAGGAGATCTTGAAACGTGGCCCCAAGTATGTGCTATAAACAAACACCCATATCCATAGGGGTATGCAGGCAAAAGCAATAGAAAGGATATATTTCTTTCTGGGTTGGCCACTGATTGTCTTGTCTCTTGTCCTCTTTTTAAATTTCCTATTTATAGTTTCATTTCTGTCTCTCCTTTTTTCAGTACTGGGGATTGGGCCTAGGGAGCACTAAGCTACCTCTCTCTGTTTGTCTCTCTCTTTTTTTTTAAAATTTGAGACATTGTCTCACTAAGTTGCAATCCTCCTGCCTCAGTCTCTTGAGTAGCTGGGATTACAGACATGTACCACTGCTCTTGACCTTCATGACTGTTTTCAATTGGATTATCTGGTTTTACATTTTACCTAGGTTTATAGATCTATTTAAACTTCTTTACTTATTCACTTTGGGAAAATATAACATAAGATTAACCATATTGACCAGTTTTAAGTGTACAATTTGGTGGCAATAATCACATTCACAATGTTGAGACACCCTCTGGCATGCCTTTCCAAAATTTTTGATCACTCTAAGAGAAACTCTGTACTCATTAAGCAATAAGCTCTTCCTCCTTCTTCATTCCCTCTCGCCCCAGCTCCCAAAAACCTCTCATCTACTTTCTGTCTCTATGGATTTGCTACTCTGGACGTTTCATGTAAATGGCATTATATAATACTTGTCCTTTTGTGTCTGGCTTGCTTCACTCATAATGTTTTCAATGTTCATCCATGTCATTACATGTATCAGAACTTTGTTCTTTTTATACTAAATAATATTCCGCTGTGTATATATATCATATTTTGCTTATCCATTCACTCGTTGATGGGCACTTGGGCTATTTCTGCCTTTTGGCTATTAGGATAATATTGCTGTAAACATGGATGTATAAGTATGTGAGTTCCTATTATATTCCGACTATCACGTTCTTTTTTCAAAAAAGGCTGTTGCATATTATATAATTTATTTTGAGTGCTGTGCTTGCTAGCTTGGGAGAACTGACTTGGACACAATGGCAAAGCTATTTCTGCCTGGGAATTCCTCTCCAGCCATCCTGGCCACACCATCTCTCGCGAGGAATTCTTGCACTCACCCTTTGGCATTGCCAAGGCTTAGTGCCTGTTGTGAATTCTGCACCAGTAACTCCACTTTCTATGGACTTGATGAAAACACGCTGTTTCTCAGATATGCTAAAGAACAAATTAAGAAATAGAATAACCAGGGGTGAGTGAAATTCCCTTTCAATCATGTCAGCCAGAGCAGAAGTTGTCATGAAATTTGATGTTATGAATTTATTTCCTAACATAAAGTCTAAAAGGGAAAACAGTGTAAGAGCTGAAATGTGAATTGGACATGTCTATAGAGTGTGAATTGGATTCAAGACAAAATATTGTGAATGGTTAATAGGGTCAGTCTAAGTATACTTGCTGAAATAATCTCTTGGATATGCAAATACTCTGAGAACTACCCTGTCAAATATCTATTGTATCCTCTTATCTGTGTGTTCACAGAACTGCTACATGTTATAACAAATGAAAAATATGAATTTGAAATGTAATGTCATCCTAAAATAATACTTTACTTTGAATAGTAATTTTTGTTGTCCAAGTGTTTTTTCTTTTTTTTGGTTACATACCAGACAATAAAGCTCTTAATACAGCAATATTTGGCAATTTTAAAAGGTAAACTCTTGGGGCTGAGGCTATAGCTAGGTGATAGAGACTTGCCTAGAATGTACAAGGCCCTGGGTTTGATCCTCAGTGCTGAAACAAGAACAACAACAACAACAACAACAACAACAACAACAAAAGTGCGCTTTGCCCTGTTCTTGGCAATGATAGACATGGAATCAGATAAGGAGGCTGAGTGGGGTGAGGTGTCCGGTTTGCCCTTAGTTGTGTACCGTGCCTTGGTTTTATCCCAGTAGTGGTGTGAGGGGGCTTCTGCTTCTGGCTCAGTAGGCTCTCTGGGCAGAAATCCCTTTCCTGGGAACATTGTCTCGAGGACTTGGGATGCCTTTGTGTGTTCACCATCTTATCATAGTAGCCAGTGCATTACACCTGAGGATGGGCACCAGGAGAATTTAGATGCAGAGTGCTTGAAGAGATGTTGTAGGTTTTATTTTTGACAATCTCTAGGGCTCCACCATCTAACTGCTCACTCAAACCATAAACAGGTAGCCAAGTTGAGTTTCATTCAGTTTTTTTCTCTCTCTCCTTTTCCTCATTTCCGAGAGTCAGGCTGGTGAGCAGAGAAGGAATGGACAAAGCACAGAGTAGGGGACAGAATGGATGACTGCTGCATACCACTCCCATTCCAGGAAAGTCCACAGTCCATGGTAGGTATCTCCCAAATATTTATCAAATGAATGAATCAACACCAGCCACTAGATGCTCATGAGCTGACACAATCCGACCAATGGTTGTGCATTCTTTTTTCTCTTTGGTCTCACCTAAATTTGCTGAGTTTGATTAACTTTGGCAGAATTTGGCTTTCAGAAATATCAAGAAGTGGCAGAGTGGGAGAGAATCCCTTCATCCCACTGAAAACGTCTTTCACATTTCCAGTTTACAGGGTAGGCATTCAATTTCCAGGATTCAAGGTTATGGAGGGGAAAACACAAGAAAACAACTGGCCCACAGCACCTACCTATTGCTCTTTATTCATTCTTAGGATCCACTTTGTCCTTCCTTCCTCCAGCAATTTTGAACTTTCTCTCTCCTGTATTCACTTCCTATCCATCGAAGTCCAGCTGTTCTGAATCCCATCACTCAGGACTCTGCCTGCCTCCCCTCTGGTCAAGGTAATATGTACTCCTCTGCTTTGCTTCCTATCCTTCTGCTCCATGTGTACCACTGCAGCAAGGCTCTCTCAATGGGGGCCGGGATTTCTGAGGGTACTAGGTAGAAATACTAATGTACGGGACTCATCCAAGATCTACTGAGTCAGTATTTCTCAGGTGGGATTTGGACTCCCCAGAATCACTCACAAAGCTGACATTGTCTTTTGGCATGAGTAAAGTGGCCACAGTATCAATAGGAAAGTGTTCTATTGTGTGGCTATGCTGAGTGGAAACCTGTAAGACTTGTTCCTGCAGTGTGTGGAGTGAGGGCGCAAGCACGGGGGAGAATTGGGAGGTGACAGCTCCCTCCCGTAGGTGTTGACAGGAGAAAAAAAGAATCCAGGCAAAGTGGTATTAGCAGCTGGGGCACCTAGACTGTAGTCATGGTAGGTGAGCATTCTGGAATCCTTTTAATAAAGTTCTCTGTTACCTTTTCTAAGAATATTTTTACCATTACAATTATGTACTTTGACAAGTAATACATTTCTTAGTGAACTTTGCATTATTCTTATTTTTCCACTTTCCCACGGGATGTTTGGGACACATTTTGGGAGATGCTCTTGGCCAGGGTCTCTCAACCATGGCACACCAGACACGTTGGCCAGATGCTCCTTTGTTGTGGGGCTCTCCTACGCATCATGGTGCCATCTGTAGCCTTTACCTACGAGATGCTAGTAGTGCCCCAGATGTGACAACCAAAAAAGTAAAAAAACAAAAAACTTTCCAGATGTTGCTAAATGCACTCTAGGGGGTAAAATATTCCCTGGCTGAGAACTACTCCCCTAAGAAATCTCCATCCCAGCAGTGAATAAAAGTCTAGGATTTCTTTCAAATTCAATTTCAAGTTCAGATTGGCTTCCTGACATTTTCATTTTTTTTCATGACACCACCCTTGGCAGCCCCCAGGCTTCGCATCTTAATCCTCCAGTGGTGCTCACCTTCCCACTGTGGGCTTCTTCCATTCTTACTTCTGCATTTCTAGCACAAGAACTCAGAGTCATTCATGTGATCTCACCTTGGGACGCATCTCAAATGCTGCCTCTTTTCACCTGTAACCCCAGGGCTTATCTCTTCCAGGTCTTACTTTCTGCCTAGTTTCTGGAATAAATCTGAGGACAATTATCTATTTCTTCACTGGACTTGAAGCTCTCAGGAGGAAGCATCTTTGTTTTAAATCACCTGTGCTTTTCTGTAGCCTAGAATCTTGCATAATGTTGGTGCTTCAAAGTATTTGTTGAGGGGCTGGGGATTTAGCTCAGTGGTAGAGCACTTGCCTAGCAAGTGCAAGACCCTGAGTTTGATCTATAGCAACCCCCCCAAAAATTTGTTGAATGGAACAGGTGAATTCCTTTTTTTTTTTTAATTTTATTTTAAACCAAGAACATGTGTTGGTACATTCTACATACAATGGTCACATTCATTACATTTATTCTGTACCTATACATGATGTATCTTGGTTCTCCCCCTTCTCCTCCGCCCCTCCCATTTGCTCCCTCCCTCCCTATTTACAGCAGGTTCATTCATCATTTTCCATATTTTCCCATTCCCCTCTTTCCCCTGTTGCCTTTCTGCTTTTCCCCTTCTTTCCTTCTAGTACTCCTCTCCTCTGCACACCATTCTCCTTTTATATAATATCTATTACACCTCTTTGTCCTTATTTACAGTTATGGTTTCTCATATCAGAGAAACAATTTGATGTGTGCTCATGAGTGTCTGATTTATTTCACTTAAGAGTATGTTCTCAAGGAACATCCATTTATATATGAATGACTCTAGTTTGTCCTTTTTTATGGCTGTGTAGTACTCCATTGTGTAGAAAAACCACATCTTCTTCAGCCATTCGTTGGTTGTTGGGCATTTAGGTTGTTTCCAAGACTTAGCTATTACAAACTGTGTTGCTATGAACATGGTGGTGCATACGTCCTTGTGGTATGACGATTTTAATTCTTCTGGGAAGATCCCCAGTAGGGGAATAGCTGGGTCAAATGGAACCTCCAGTTGTAGTTTTTTGAGGACTCTCCATATTGATTTCCACAGTGGCTGGACCAGTCTACATTCCCACCAACAGTGGAGGAGGGTTCCTTTTTCCCCACAGCCCCGCCAGCATTTGTTATTGGTTGATTTTTCCATATA